>VXBN01002398.1:1531733-1560393 GCA_013397395.1 Sinosuthora webbiana
TTTTTTTTTTTTTTTTTTTTGTGAGTTCAAACATTATTGGTGATGAAAAAGTGAGGGAAAGTTAAACACAATTTTCAAATTCAGGTTCAGTTTGTAAACTGCAGGAGGAATGTTTGGGGAGAAATACTGAACCCACTAAGTCATGGGGCTACTGGGTTCAATGAAACCATCCTTGACTTTTTATGAAAGTGGTTCTCGTGCTTCAAAGACAATCAAGGTATAGATAACCCTGACTTATTCCTGCCAGTAGCTGTGCAAAGGACAGCTGAATTTTCAGATGGAAATTCGTGATTTATTCAGGTTTAAAACAATCAGAATTCATTGGGCAGAAAAAAAGATTCTCTTGGTCTCAAATGTTGAAATGTATAGAAACCANTTTGTCCTGTCATTGGATAACTCCTTACCAGCCCGTCATCCCGTTTTTGTACACATGAGCAGGACCTGACTTCCCTTCCCTTCCCTTCCCTTCCCTTCCCTTCCCTTCCCTTCCCTTCCCCTTTTTCTCATAGGGAGGGTGTATGGGAATAACCATATCCAGCAAGGCTGTCTGTACATCATTCCAGAAGACAGGCCCAAAGGATTGGTTTTGTTCTTTAGCATGCTGGCTTTAAGGTTTTTTTAAGCTTTGTGTTATAATGCCATGTGGAATGAATAAATTTCCTTTTATTTACAGGAATCTCATCTTGAATTGTATTTTGACTTTGATTATATTAGAAATTACTCTTTTCAAAGACTCATCTCCATGTGACTCCTGGCTCTGCTTCCATGGCAGCCTTCAGCAGTGTTGTGGATGTCCTGGCTTTTACAGCTGTGTATAGCACATTCAGCCCAGTGCTGTCCCACCCTGGTTTCACTGCTAAAAATTAAATATTCCTTTTATGTCATTTGTGGCTTCATCAGGATTTTTGTTTTCCAGTGATAAAAGGGACAAGGGAATGGTGGGGGATAAAGGGGAGGGAGTGTTTGCTAACAGCTGAATGCCTTCCCAGCCTTGTCTTGGCTTTTCCTCACACACATTCTGATTTTGCTAGCATTGTCCCTCTAGAAACATGTTGCTTCTTGGAAACTGATTTGCCTGTATAGAGCAACACAGATCTTTGTCAGAATGACTGTGGAGCTGAAAGATACCTCTTTTTTTGGAATGATTGTTTCACACTCTTGTACCATATGCAATTTACTGAGTTAGGGTGTGTAGAGGAAAAGGAACTGCTATAAAGTATACAGTTATTGTCAGAGTCCCACAGAACTACATGAAAAAGGCTCTAGAGTGGATTTAATGGCATTATTTCCCAATACTATTAATGCTGACACTGGTCCTATCTTGGTGTTTTGCTTTGTGCTTTTCCACTGTTGCAGAGGGGGTGAGCACTTGCCCTAAGAGTGAGTGCATGGACTGGCTGGAGGAGGTAAAGGCTATGAAGGCAGCAGGGCTGCAGCACTGTGTCACTCCAAGAAAGAGTGATCCCTGCCTTCACTCCAATTTGAGTATCCAATTAATTGCAATACTTTATGCAGGAGGGCAGGAAAGAAGAAAACTGGCTTGGATCCATATTTTCTCCCCACCTCTTTGTGTCCCAGACTCCTGCTGAGTTCAGTGTGGCTGGCATCAAGAACTACGACCTTCCAGGCTGCTAACAGAAAACCTGGTGTCTTATCTGATGGAGACATGGAGAGGAAGGGCTAATATTTAGATTTCTACTAACAGTAGTAGTGCTTCAAAATACTAGCCTTTCACCTAGACTACAAGTGACAGCAGACTAAAGGTGACTGGCAGACAGCATTGAGAACCACTTGACATTTTAATTCTTAGTGTTTGTCTTTCTATTAAGAAAGTATTTTTAAAATAAATGCATAAGATTTGTGAGAGACCATTTTGATATGATTAAAATGAGCCTCATAGACCTGATGTGCTTGTCTCCTGTCACAGGACGGAGGCTACCTGCTGTCATCCCAGATGTTTTCTCCAATCCAACAGTGCAGGGTGAACGTGTCAGCAGCCTCTTGTTGCACAGGTCAGTGGAGCAGGGTCCCTGACAGCTGGGGCCCAGTTAGCTGGCTCCAGAAGTGGCAGCGTGCTGGGCAGAGGACATTGCACAGAAGCTCATCAGCCTTGCTTATGGCAGGGTTTCTCAGTGAAGCAATTACACTGATGCCGAGGTCATGTCTGCACTGCTCTGCACCCCGTGGATGTACAGGCTCAGTGGGTGCTAAGTCCTGTTCTCCCTGCAGTAATTCATTGCACCAGAGTCTGCACGCTCAGATGGGACTAACAGGACCTCCACAGTGAAGAAACCACCACTGGGAATGGCCTGGCAGTAGACATCCCTGGGATATGCTTGAAAGAAATGAAAAGAGGAATGGGATGAAAGAGCATTATCTTATCTATCATAGAATCACAGAATGGTTTGGGTTGGAGGGGTACCTTGGAGATCATCTCATTCCAACCCCCAGTTGTGGCCAGCGTCACCTTCCACCAGACCAGGCTGGTCAGGGCCCCATCCAGCCTGGCCCTGAACTCCTCCTGGGATATGAACAGATCAGAAGTACCCTATGAAAAGAACTGGGGATATTTACATTTCTCAGATAGGCTTAAACCGGCACTAACAGCACAGAAAGTCAAAACTGGCAAAGCAAATGTTTATCAAAAGTAACTGTCCTGCTTTCACCCCTCTAATGAACTGAGCAGCCATTTCCTGCAGTAGCTGAAGTGATTTTCAAGGATAACCTAGGCAGGGCATTTCATGCTAATCTAATCTGTGAGTGAGGGCTATCAAACACTGACACCCCCGTTTGCCAAATTCAGACTGACTAATGCTTCCCTGACCTTGGCTCCGGTTACCATATGAATCCGCACAGCACAGGAGAGTTGGCAGCGTGACAGCAAGACAGGCACTTCATCTTCAAGGCATTTTATTTAGCATTCCTGTGAAAAGTGGGGGTATTAAGATGCCTGGTTTACAGAAAGGGTAGAGGTGACAAAGGACTGTGCCCTGGGCTGGGGGCCGCCTGCTTTTGGGCTTGGAATTCCAGCTCAGGAATGTCCTAAGGCAAAACCCTCTCTGCATCTCCTTCTTGTGGTCACAGAAACAACAGCCTTGTCCTTTTCTAATATTGCAATGCCTTTTTTTCCCCCCTCTTATTGGAAAATAATCTCATCAAGGCAGGAATCACCTTCATTTAATGTCTTCTCACAGCTTCTGTGAGCCTTTAGTCAGGAATTGTGTCAAAGCACATAGCTGGGATTAACTCCTTGTGCTCCTTTATCCTTATATAAAGCAGAATTTGGATTGAGATCTCCAGCAGGGTGGAGTGTTTTTTCTTAAATTTCTTTTAGGAACTGTTCAAGACTCTAGGACACCCAGGAGAAGCAATTAAATGATAAATATCAAAAGGTTTAAAATGGTATTTTTAATCCAGGATATTTCTACAATGGCTTGTTAGGGTGATCCTTTCCCTGCTTTCTGGGGCAGAGGGAGGCAAGAATTTAATTTCTTTTTTTCTTTTTTTTTGGTAGAGGAATAGTACACACTGTTTCTCTCTCCTGAAAATAGTTTTAACATGAATTAGACAAAAAGATCTCAGAAGCAGACTTCATGTTGAACTAGAGATTTATCCTGTATTCCAGATAGAGAGGTGTCATCATGTTGTTGTTTTTCTCTTTGGCAGAGGGGCCAGGATCCATCCAGAGCAGCTGCTGTTGCTGCGTGTAAAAGACAGCCTCATCAAAAACTCTTCCTGAGTGGAAGCATTTGGGTTTGCTTCCAAGGCTTCCTCCCTGGGCCTCCCAGAAACCAGGCTGGCCCTGGCTTAGCTTTCTTTCTAACAAGTGAACCAGTGAGGGAAAAATAAAAGCCGAGGTGTAAACACAGTCTTTTCTTTTCCTCATATGATCCTGCAAAGCACTGAGTATTTTGACCCCGCTCTAATAAAACACTCGCTTAATGCCATGCACAGAGCAATTCCTTAGAGTTCACTGAGTATTCACTTAAGATTATGCAGATTTGGGTCAGTACTTCGCTGAATTCAGCCCAGGCTCCTGACCAGCAGCTGCGGGGAGCAGCTTGTCTTTCCCGGGGAGCGCACAGACGGCTCTTCCCAGCCGCTGTACAACCATTTATAGCTCAGGCTGGGTTTGATGCGTTCATGGAACTCCCTCTGGTGGATGCCTGCCCGGGATTTTTTGTTGATGGCGCTCCTTTGCTGAGGCCTTTTTCCTAAGGACAGATTGTTAGCGGAAAAGGAAGTGTTACATTTTTTGTTTTACAAACTGAGATTAAGGGGTTAGATTTCCCTGTGGACCACCGAGGCTATTCAGCACTGATCCCCAAGTTTTTTTGCTAACTTCCCCCTAGTTTTCCTCCAACCTTTGTGATGCCCAACACTGCTGTCACATGCTGTATAAAAATACTAACAGTAATTCAGGCCCCGATTTTTCTGACTGAGAAGGCACAGGTCCTGGTCTGCTCCCAGTTATGGCTTCTTTTCTGAAGGTTAATGACAAATACAGAAGCAAATCCCAGAGAAAGGGAGCAGTGCTCATGACTCCTGATGCCCAGGGTAGTACCCTAACCACTAAGTTGTTTCTGTTCCTCTTCTGGTTGACTCATATTAAATTACTTGCCCAGTGGAGGAAAGAATGGAAACTGCAGCCACAGCTGCAGGTTGGTAGTGATGGATTTGGTGGGAATTGCTGGTGTGGCTTCCCCCAAGCTGTGCTGATGCTGGGCAGATATGCGGAGGTCCTTGAAGGTGTTAGAGCTGCTCTGAGGTGTCCACAGATATCTTTGGCCGAGGAATAAATGCAAGCTGATTATGTGTCATAACAAACCCTTCCTTTCTGTAAAACTAGGATACCACAGGTATCTAAAATGGAAGCAACCAACCCAAACAGGCCAATGATCAAGAAGAATCACTTATGCATTTGCTGTCTTTATTTAGTCACAAACAGTTAAGGTGTGAGAAAGGGTTTAATGAAAAGAAAATACAAACCACAGAATATTGTCTATATATCTCTTCAAAACTTTTCTGTTGTTTTCACTGCTACAGTAGCTCATTTCATTGGTCAATGAACTAATGAAGATGCACTATTTAGACACCAGACCTGAAAATTAAGCCACATTGATTTAAGAGGTGAGTTATTCTATATTTCAACAACTTCAAAATCTTTTCTCTTCTTTTTAACAAGATGACTTCTTGGTGAACAGAGATCCATAGTTCCAAGTAGCAGAGTTCTGAGAACCTTCCTCAGATATATTTAACTGAGAATTCTTCTTTAATGCATGAAGAATTGCCTTATACTTAACAAGAAAAGATGGAGAACATTGTATAAATTCCGTTTGAAGTTTTTTTTTGTATGGTTATATAGTTTGTATTCCAATTCTATAATGTTCCCTACAACATTTAGGGAACAATCTTTTCTGGCAGACAAAACTGAAGTAACCCAGAAGTGGCAACAGTAATGAGTTATGCACTAGGTCGTGAGTAATGGGAATGTCACAAAAATTATGGAGTAGATGGGAGGAGATCAAAAACAAAATGAAGGCAGGTGAATAATGAGAATGAATGGTCTACATTCTTAGTCTTGGCTCTGATGGGGACTTAGGACCATAGAAGAGGTTGAGAATATCTTTGGAAATGGCTGGAGGAGTCAAGCTCTGTGGAAGAGAGATGAGGAAATGGGAACACTGGGTATGGAACAATTGGGGTTACCTCTGCACTTGCCTTGGAGTGAACAATAATACATCATAAGCTGGATTTCTGATTCCCTATGTATTTTCATGACTTCCCATTCTTTTCTCTCCCCCTCATCCCTTTTGCTCTCACTAATACACATTCAGTTTGTAACAGTATTATCTCATTCCACAGCTTTCGTTGATTTAAGAGCCAAAAATCACCTTATTACTGCAAAGAAAATACATCCAAGAAAAACAGTTGGGATGCACAGCTCTGTCAGAGTTAGCATGTGAGCCACTGGACTGGAACATAGTAAACCTGCTCAGTGAAATGCTTGGAACCAAAACTCAGATGAAAGTAATATATTAAAAGAAATGTTGGCACACATGATCCTAATGAATGCAGGCGATCATTTCTCTCCTGATTTAGGTTTGAAGATTTTCTAGGTAGCTGAATTTTGAAACGAAGAAAAGGCCTAAGTGGCTATTGAATATACTGCTATTTATTGCATTTTATAACACAGTAGTTTTGCCAAGGACAGTCTTTTATCTGATGGAAATTGGCTCTTCAGTTAACTTGTGACATAGATACACAGAAATACTGAAACCCACACTTAAGAGCTTAAGATACAATATACAGCTTTGACTTGACAAAACAAACATATCAGCTTTAATCAGAATTAATGCTGATCCATTGCAGGTGAAATTTGGCTATGAATAATGGATTTCATTTCCACAGTGATATCCAGGTCTGCATGCAGAGCTGCACTGCTTTTTGTTGGCCCTTTCCCAGAAAAAAAAAGTGGTCATGGCTCTTTTCTTCCTTGCTGTTGGGTTAGGAGCACTAGATACCCAGGGGACGCAGATCAGATCCAAAACCTGCCTGGCATGCATTGCTGGCAACTCCACTAATCGAAAAAATGTAGTTTGGCTCATGCCACATAGGCAGATTTGCAAAAATAAGAGTTTCTCTTTCAAATTTTCCTTGCGGGCATTTCAAATATTCCATCTTCAAGCTTTTTTTCCTGTATAAAACAAAGACCAGAATGGTTCAGGTTTTGTTTTAAAGGATGAGAGAAGATGTTGACATAAAAGAAGTGTCTCCTGGAGAGGTACGTTTGTAAGAGGGACAATAGAGCTGTAGTTTGCATCTGCAATGAATGTGCCAGTGATAAACAACACACCTCTCAAAGACTTGATGCAGGCAGGTCTCAAACAGGCCACCACTGGGATGTTTGCATTTATTTATCTCTATTTCTTTTGCTTTGCGAATTGCAGAAAAAAACCACAATCAACTCTTCGAAAAAAAGAGCTTTTCAGCTCTTCCCAGTCCAGCTTAAACAAAGATGACCCAAAAAGAGACATTCCACTGACATTTTCTTCTGAACCTCATTTTCTTATCTGGTCCTGGGAATGACAAAAAATACCTGTTGTCAAAAAGCTTCAGATTCATTTTATCTATTTTATCCAGATGTGGGGTTCTTACCTCTGCAGTTAGCATGGTTCAAACTTGGTACACTCACTGACTAGGACATGAGTGGGAGAATATCACTTGCATGGCCAGAATTATAACAGCTGAGAGGTTTTTTTTAAACAGTCAGTAAAGCTGTGGCCCTGATAGATGCCCAGGACCATCTTGTTTACATGAAAAAATGAAATGGTTCAACAGCAAAGAAAAAGTGACACATGAACTTGAAAGATCTGTTAGTAACAGAAATGTGAGCACTTGTTGGCACTGAGTTTAAGATCAGAATATCAGTTTAAGATCAGAAGGTCAGAAGATTGCTAGATCACCTGTTTTGACCTCCGATATGATACAAGTCGTAGTGTATGAAGTGTATGGATTTCTGTGTATGGAGAGCAAAATCTTGCCTTTGGAGTGCCAAAAGTGTGTCCAGTTTGTCTTTACAATTTCAAAAGATAACAAATTCAGACAATTCCCAAGGACCTTGGCTCTTTCTCTCTCTCACCAGGCAAGAACGATGGTAGCAGTGGCAGAACTCTGGAACCCCAAATCCATTTTCAACTGTGAAAGCAGAGAAGTTTCGACAAAAATGCAGTAAATCAGATAATAACAGAGAAGATGAAAAATGCCAAGGAATGCCAAGTGCTACTGAAAGTGTTGTCTATAGAAGCATTTCATCAGAAAATTTCAGAAGAAAATTCACTATACCTAGAAAAATCAATTAAAGATACAGAGAGTACAGTGTGGCAAAACACTGATGTTGGATGATGCTTCTTGTTATTAATCTCTGAATAGCATGTCTCCTCTCTGTTCTGAGACTTCTTCTTGCAGATACTGCTTGTCACAGCTCAGTAGATCCTCTGATGAGGTGAGATTAGACTCGTTCTTCAAACCTGCTGGGGTCAGGTGTTCTGTCTGGTCCTACCTGGGTGGCTTTGCAGCATCCAGAGCAGATGTACCTCAGGAAACACAAGTACGCGCTCACCGAAATGACAGTGGTGACAATGATAACCACTGTAGCACTAAGAGCTGGTGACACCATATCTTCCAAAATAGTCTTCCTGCTGTGGGGAAGGCAGGCAATGCTGGGTTCTCACCTGGTGATGATACAGCAGTCACAAATCAGAAATTGCATCAGGAATTGCACAAAGCCCAAAACACTGGTGCTACTTGATAAAAACAAACCACGAAGTAGGACACATTGCATTTGTCTCAGTTAACTTTGACATTTTCAGTGCATACGGGAACTCCTGAGCTAGTATCTCTCACTTGCTTGCAAGGAAAAGCAAGAAATATTCTTTTTGAGGGCACAAATAATTTGCCCAATTTTTTTTTTTTTTGTCTTTAACATGAAATAAAGTGTCTCTGCAGGCAGTCAAAAGCAAGTTAGGGGATGACTAGATTGAAAATAGATGGTTGTATTTAGTCAGATGATTCTCACACCCGAGGTCCTCCATTCTTGGAAAAAGAAAACATAAGCCAGCTATTTAATCTGATTCTGTGGAAATATTCTTATGGGTGGCCCAAGATACAAGAATTAAAAAAAAATAAAATTATTGCAGTGAATATGAGGATCGGCAGCTATAACACTTGAATTGTGAGGCCTTGAAAATAGTTTTAGAGAAGTTCTCTTCCTGAGAAAAGTTTGACACACTTTGACCTTGATTTATCTTCATCAGTTAATTGGGGCTGCCCATGACAATGACCCTTACCCTGAGGTTAGATACTTGCATATAATAGGTCATATGAGGTTAGATACTATGCATACAAAATTCTCTAGGACTCTGGACACCCAAGATGTGTCACTTGGAAATCCACTCGATACAAGTGATATTATTTAACCGGATTTCTGTTCATGATCAATTCACAAGTGGTTTTTTTCTGAGAATACTTGTCAAATTCAGCTCACACGTCTGGCAGCACCAACTATGTCACTCTTTTCCACTCTTATCCAAATCAATGCTAGGCACCTCCTGCTTCAGAGCTCTCTGCTCCTGTTCCCCACAATGGGCCTCAGTCAGGAGTGTGCTGAGCATGTTAAGCACATGTGTGCTTACCCTGAAATCCTGTGTTTGGGTTAATAATATGACCAGATTGCTTTAAAATCTATGTCTGAGCCTACGTTCTGTTTACCTTCCCAAATCCTGGTTTACTGACATTTCTGTGTAATTCACCCGTACTTTATAGAAAATTTTAAATTTGCATTATTTTTTAAAATTATCTGCTCACTGTCAAAAAGAAAGCCTGTGCTTGATGCAGCATGTTTACCTCTCTGCCTAAGCATTGATATGTCTGATTTTTACACACAAAGCCATGCATACTTTCTCAGCAGAGGTGGGATGATTATGCAAGACCTGACTGCAGAATCCTACTCTCAAAGTAAGAGCAGGAACAAGACACACACTCCATTTTTCCTGTTTGTTTTAGCCTGAAGCTTGTTTCCTTTCCTTTGGCACAGATGGTTATTTACATATATATCTATATAAATATGTATATTGTGTTCTGCATGCCTATAGCTCTCTGTTGACTCTGTTAGCAAAAAGAATGCCAAGCTGCTATATTTTCCACAAGGAATTTCATGTAAATTCAAAGGACAGAACACTGTGCTCTCTAAAGGAGATCTCCTTATGTACATTTCCGTGGGGAATCTACCAAAATGAGAAAACAGGAGCTTCAAATAGGATTTTCTTCTGACAACTTCACTAAAATTAGTATTTTAGTCCAAAACTTTTTTTTAATAGGGGCCAGATTTTTCCACTCTTTTTCTTGTGAGTAGAACAGTGATTATGATTAAAATTCTTAGGAGTCTGAAATATGCTGTGGGGTTTATTGGTGTTTCTCTTCTAAGACTTCTTTCTTCAGGTCTCAGACTACTTTAAATGGGTGGTCTGGAAGTGTAGCCACTAGTCCTACTGTGCCAATATCCCACTGATTTCAAGATCATACTAATTAGAGGTTCACCCCTGTTATGGTGCCAGACAAAACACTCCCCAGCAAATGCAGGCTGTGAGAATGCCAGCCTTGATTTTTGCTACAATTAGCACGTTTTTAACTAGGTAAATTTATGTTAATTTCACTGTTTCTTTGTCCTTTTCAAGTGTTCTGTTTTTCCTTGCCCTTTTGTCTGGCCTTGTACATGGGCTGTAAGCTCTGCTGTATGGGCACTCATTAAATGGGAGCCCAGAACAAGGAAGGTGGGTGGGTGAATGGGGCTGCTTCTTGCTCCTCAACATAAACAAGCAGAGCACAAACGACGGGATCAGCCCTCGCATTCGAGTGACAGAAAAACAAGGTTGGCGAGAAACACCGAACGCTGCCAAAGAGCCCGGGCGGGTAACACAGGGGTGAGAGGCAGTATGAGTGCCACCAACAGGGCTTTGCCCCCTTTTGTCCCATGCTCAACTGCTCCCTGTACGAGTTCATTTTTCACCCAGCTTACCTGTTTGCTTCTGCATCTCAGTGTCTGTAGTGACAAACGCATGGCAACACCTCTGGAAGAAGGAATGGAGCTGCACGGTTATCCTGTCCCTCTGGGCTGCTGCTGCACACAAGCCCTCTCCTTCAGTGCATAAATGACCTGTCAATAGCACACAAGCCCTCCCAAAACAGGGCCAGGCCCTCTGCAAAGGCGGAACAGAGGGCTGTGCAGGCGTCTTTCTCTGCTGAATTGACTTTTCCCATTCAGTTATGCTGCCTCCAATTTTAACGGCAGAGGGATTGCCAGCTCAGATAGCCCCAGTGCTGGGTCCACTCTTCCTTGTCAGACTGATGGGGAGCAAGTCTCCAGAGAGGGAATGATATTGACATCTCTGCACCTCAGGCTTTTCTTTGCATCAAGCTCCAGCTGTGTGTCCTCAAGACCCTCATAGCTCTGCTCTGACTGGCCAGCTCTTGTCTCTCTTCAAGTTTCTTATGATAAAGCCATCTTTACCCTGTATTTGTTTATATTTCCCATTATCCTATTTGCACTTTATATCTCAGCCCTAAACTTACAATCTTTCTCTGGAATTCTTCTTGAAGGCCTAATTCTCTCTTCTCTTGAAAGATATCAGCCAGTGCATTCTGGATGGAGGGCAGGGCAGTTCTACTTCATTTATGGTATTTAAAAGTGAGGAGTCCACAAATGTCCTGATTTTCCCATCTTTTAATATAGCTGAATAGAACCAAACAGCTCTCACACCTTTGAGAAAACAGGCTGCTCATACTTGTTGGATAGCGTGTGCTTTGACTAGCTCCTTCCCACCTACTCAAAATGTGCTTTAAAAATTTTCAGGACAAAACTGCCTTAATGTATTTGATGTGTTACCATGCAAGGGTAGGTGTATGCGGAATTTTATTGGACTTTTTCTATTTTTTCCTTTTTACAAAAAAGTACTAAAACTAATCTTCCCCATGAATACATGGAGTGATTTTGAAAGAAGTTGAGATCAGCATTTGAAGGCATTTCTCTAAAAAGTCACTGTGAGTACTGTCTACTGTGGGTGGGATCAAAATGTTGTTTCCAAATCTGAGTGTGGTGGAGTCTCACTCTGACTGAGGTTAAGTGATGTCATCTTGAAGGATGTCAATTCTACCAGGACAAATTGATTTGAATGACCCAAGTG
This sequence comes from Sinosuthora webbiana, assembly GCA_013397395.1. Taxonomy (NCBI): domain Eukaryota; kingdom Metazoa; phylum Chordata; class Aves; order Passeriformes; family Sylviidae; genus Sinosuthora; species Sinosuthora webbiana. The sequence goes on from VXBN01002398.1 coordinate 1,543,475, forward strand.
CAGAAAAGCTGAGTACTTGGCTCTTTGCAAAGCAGAAGGGATCACCTTATGCTGGCGTGCTGGGTATGCTGGGTGTGCACACAATCTGGGCACCTCAGGATTTTTATCTTTTCTAGTGGCTTAAAGTACTGGTCTGACCAGATATTTGGATCTTCCTGATCACAAGGAAGTGGAAGTCTGCATGTTGGCTGTGTGAGAACTGGGTCTTGTTGCTGGGACTTTGCTGAAATGCGGTAGCAAACAGAATTCATATCCCAGCTCTAAGGAAAAGATTCTGGGATGCTATCTTGAAAATAAACTAGTGATGAATCACTGCTTAAATTCCGAGTCACTGATGCCAGTAACATGCTTTTATTGAGACATAAAAAATACTGGTGTTACCCATGAAATAACATTCAGTAATCACGAAAGACAGAGCACATGGTCCAGAGCTCACCAGCCCTTCTTTCACTCCCTGTAGGTGCCAGACACTGTGAATAAGAGGTGGAGTCCAGGAAAAGACTGAGCAAATTCATCCTGAAGCATAAAATACATTATTTGCTCTACACCATGGAAGTGCCAGCTGCTGCTCATATTATTAGATAATATGAGATGTAGGCCCTAACTTTGAAAGCATCTTTGTCAGATAATTCTGTTGGGTTCATCAGTTCAGAATTTCATTTCTTCAACAGTTTTCATAGTTGTTCATATTGTTAAGATGGGAAAGGGTAAAACAAGGAGAAATGGGACTAGATACTATGAAAACACAGATCTGGAAAACACACCAGACTCATTTTGGAGGTGTATGTCTGGCTTTCAGGTGGGAATCATGTCACAGGTCAAGAAAACTAGGGAAGGATGGCAATTCATATATAACAGATTGTTTGAATGTACACACAAAGATACATTATTTGTATACATTTTTATGTGTGTGCTTAGCTGAGGAATGGAGATTTTCTAGCTTTTTCTTCTGTTTGAGGACAAATATACCATGCTTATTGAACATTTTTGTTTGGAAACCTTCTTGTGCACAAAGACTACACACAAAGTCCTACTTCACTGTAGAAGCAAAAACAGAGACAATTCATTAGCCATTGTTCAAAATAAAGGCATTTGAACAAATTTGTTCAAAATTTCAAGTACTCAACCCACAAGAAGTTTGGCTTTCAGCCACGTGCTAAGGTCAGGTTTGTTGCTGCTCCCTTCCTCTTGGCTTTGTTTTTCATTTGGGACTGCAGCTCTTGAAGGCAGACCCAAGCACACCAGTTGTGTTCATGCCAATCCTTTCCTTGTGCTGATGCTGCTATGGGGCTGGCACAGGGTAGAGCTCTGGATGAGTACCAAGGAATGCACAAGTGATGTATATTACACAACTGTGTGCTGGCATGGGCTCACAGATCATTCTTTGAGGACAGGCAGATGTCTTTAGACCTGGCCTGTCACCTTCTTGAGTCTTATCATAGAAAAAGTTCCAATTTATCTTCCTAATCAAAGAGATTGGTGTTGCAGCTCTCTGCTCCTCCTCAGATTGGAAGAGGGAAAAGAAATGAAACCCTGGGAGTTGGTAAATGTCTGCAAGGTCTTGCTGTAGTGCAGGACTGAAGTAGCAGACTTGCATGCCCAGGGGACTGGGTTGTGTACCAAGTGAAATCTGACAACCACATTTTATACAAATAATGTGATTTTTCATTGCTAGGAAATGAACTTCAGGACATCTTTAAGAATACACAAGGTCAAAACTCCTTTGGTGCTCAGTGGAAGCACACAGGCTACAGTATGTCCTTTACTCAGATGTGATAATGTGGAGATCAGGAATTATCTCCTCCCCCTTGCATGCAGCAAAGGTATATGGCCCTGGAAGGTACATACTGAGATCATGTGGCTCCCTGTAAGCAATCCTGTGTGCCTCTAAGCCCTCTCCCACACAGAGGGCCTTTTAGTCTCCCATTTCCTCACACAAGGTGGATTGTATGCTTAGGCATTTCTGGCTGGTAATCAGGCACTGTAATTCCTTCTGTCACAAAGCTGTATGCCAAGAACATCTCACTAGATCAGGCAATTAGCAGTAAAGTCTCCAGCTGTTCTCAAAAGCCTCTGTCTGCAATTTTTTCTCTCCAGCCCTGAAATTCACCCTGCAGCTCATCAGAGCCAAACACAGCCATCCTTCTCTTCATCAAATCCTTTTCAGAGGCATGGAAGCCCTGCTTGGCCTGGGCGAATGGCTGTCCTCAGTCACTGATAATTCGACAATGCCTGTGATATCTAAGAGTGTACTACAGGAGCAAAATACAATAACTTCAGGTACCAGATTGCCCAGAGCTTCTTCATGCCACGTGGCTGGCAGAAGGTGGCTCTCTGTGCATCTCCACTGGGTGTGAAGCATTCGGTACAGATAAAGGGAGAAAAATAAAGGATTTTGTCCCAGATCTGAAACAGCTGGATCTGGGCAAATAAACTCATCAAGGAGGAAATCAGGAAATGTCACCAAGTTACAGTAGAAACAAAGAAGGGAGTGAGCACACTTGAAAAAGGAGTACCAAGTTCTGTTTGTGGAACCAAGATGCATGCTCAGGGCCCACATACCATCAGGATGGTGGTACTAACAGTAAGGAAATAAAAAGGTATTTAGCTGCCCTGTGCCACAATTGGTGATTGATATCTAAGCAGATTACTGCAGAAGTCATCACTTCAATTAGCACTGAAATGCAAAGGTAGAGCCTTCACCCAGAACTGTTCATAAATATTTTGCCTTTTATTTAAGAGAAAAAATAGAAAGTTTTCATGAAAGTTATTAAATATCTTATCCCAACTTTTTTCTTTTCTTCTGTTATTTTTATTGTGCATTTTTACATTAGAACCTGGTACCACATTGGTTTGCAGATAGTATTGTAAGAGGCAGAGCCTCCACAGCTGCTATAGAAGGAAAAATAGAAGCCTCCCCATGTATCTAGCTGAAGTACAATTTAACCTTAATGCTGAATAAGTTACCAGAGCTTTATACCCATGAGAAGCACCATTGCATTTTAATGGCTGGTAGGCAAACAGCAAATATGCCAGGACAAATAGTGGGCAGCAGCAGAGATTTTTTTTTTTTGCCCTTTCTCTTCAGCCATCTGTGACACAAGAGCTCTCAATCCCTTGGATATTCAGAAACCTAGAAACACAGCCTAATACTTTACTTTTCAAACTTGAACCAAGGAGAATGTGAAAATCTCAGAAAGTGTCTGTGTTTTTGACTAAATCTCCATAGATCTCCTGTCCTGAATGATGACCTTCAGCAAATGAAGAATAAAACTTGATGTATCTTCAATTCAAAACTAACTCCCATGAAATATCTCTTTAACTCCATATTATTAACTGGGGGAATGGATCTGCCTTCTTTGAAGCAAAAAAAAAAAAAAAAAATCCTTTCATAGAAGAACTGGATTTAAAAAATGGACCATCCAAATGTATCTTATTTACTTAAGATATTAATCTAAGAATTTGAAAGGAACATGGATTTCTGTAAATTAAATTATAATTTGATGTAGGGGGTTGTTTCAGCAGAGCAGTTGTCTTTGAAGCCTGTGACTTCACTGCATTTTGCCTTTTGGCTTCATCTTCGTCTCTGAGGCCAAATTTACTTATAATAGGATTACTTATGCTCACACAAGCTGCAGTTGTAGGATAATATCATTTTGGGCCATAAGCACCAGGAAGATTTGCCAGCTTCAAAAGACCAAGCACCAAGACCAGGAGAGCCTAAGCTCTGCAGGGTCCTTCATAAGCCTGTGTATAAGCCCAGACCTGTGGACATAGAAAGTCAGGACTGGTTTTCCAGCTTGTATGATCCCACATGCCACCTAAGACCCCTGAACACAAACAGAGGAATCCTAATCCAAGCTTCCAGCAGTAGTTTGCTTCAGTCTGGACCAAGAGAGTGAAATGTATGGCTACACAGTGAGAACCAGTAGTCAATCATTAGATTATTTATAGCAGCCTTCCAGTCCTTCTTGCACCTTCCAGCAGCTAAAGGGGATACAAGAGAGACAGAGAGGGACTTTCCACATGGATGTATAGTGACAGGGCAAGAGGGAATGGGTTCAACCTGAAAGAAAGTAGGTTTACGTTTGATATTAGGAGAAAATTCTTCACTGTGAGGGTGGTGAGGCACTGGCACAGATTGCCCAGCTGTGGATGTGCCACCCCTGGCAGTATTCAAAGCCAGCTTGTAGACCAGCTTGGAGCAAGCTGGTCTAGTTAAAGATATACCTGCCCATGGCTGGGGAGTTGGAAGTAGATGATATTTAAGATCCTTTCCAACACAAACCATGATATGATTCTATAACTGATTCTATGACAACCAGAATGCATTAGATAACTACTAAATTTGACACTATTTTCCTTCCAACACAAAGAAATTCTTTTTTGGCTCTTATGTTCAGGAATTAATAAGAAAGGAAAAGAAGAAATTTTGCAGTACATAAACTTTTCAAAGATGTTTTTCAAGCCTTCTCATTCCTTCCAGTGTTACTTTTTCTTCTCAGATCCTGTAAGTAAATTGCCATTAATTTACAAAACCTCAACCATATATTAAAAAATGAGCAGATACCACAACATTAATTTCCATGGAAGTATTCAAACCTCAGGCCTGCCTTTCAGCTGTTCAATCTCATTTCAAATTGCCAAACCTTTCCAATTATCCACTCTATATAATAATCTTTCTGCTTAGCCTCCCACATCAGCCTTTCTAAGGGGAGAGCCAGGTGTCCTCTATCTCCGACAAGTGCACAAAATTCATTTAACTGGAGAAAATCAGTGACTTTGAACATCAGTTTTATTAAAGCAGCAACAGCAACCAAACAAACAGCCATCTGAACAGGCTTTGTCTGATCCTTTTCAGACTTCATCTGTCCTCCTTTGGACTTCTGAAGCATAAGATACATACTGAATGAATCAGTGAGTTTATCGTGATGGCAAGCAGAGGGATAAATGTACTTTCTCACATTGGAGTCACTTCATCTTGGGATGGATGTTTCTAACACAACTGCAAGTGCAATAAGGTCAGTCTGGATGACTTATCACAGAAATAAATATTTCATGCCGGGCTGCCTGAAATTAAGTGAGATAAATTCCATCCTTACTAATACAGAGGCACAAGAGCTAAAAGGTGATTTTATAACAGTAGCAAGAATCATCATTGAATGATGATTCAGTGGGTTGGAAAGGACCCTTAAAGGCCATCCAGTTCAATGCCTCTGCAATGACCAGGAACATCTTCAACCAGAACAGGATGTTCAGAGCACCATAAATGCCTGAGACAGAAACAGGACATGCTCTGTATTTATAGTTATAGCAGAGTTTCAAAGATGCAACGGAAGAAAAGATGAAGAGGTACTTTACTCTGGGCTGTTCATGAAAGGGACAAAAAGGAAGGACACCCAGGCGTGCTCTGACTGACAACATCAATTACCTTTGGCTCTTCTGTCAAGCAGGTGTCATAAGGGTTGCAGATTGAACAGTGGATCTAAAAATAATGCACTTAACTTGCTTTTCCACCAGTCCCCTCTGCAGAGTAAGTTGGAGTACTTATTTATTGCACATTATGTCCTCTGCACTCTTAACTGAAAAGGATATTGTTACCTTTTATTTAATATTGTTATTGTGAGTGTCTCAATGTCAAAATAGAGGTTTTGAAGCATTGATAGCTGTTTTCTGTTATTTTTCACTTTCCTTTCAAATGTAAAATTCTGCAGAACCTATTCACTACATTTCAATGAAGACCCTGCTTTCGCATTTAGAGAAACCACATTAGTGGTTCACGTTTAAAACTGTTGTGAAGGAAAGAAATGCCATGCAAGAGGAAAGGTAATGATCTCACACTAGAAGACTCAGATGGCGTCTAAGAAGGGGTACAGGTTGAGTTGCCCCTTTTAAATGCAGTATAAACCAACAATGTTTGTTTAGAATTGTATGGATTTATATTGCACCTCTGCAGTGCTGCAGTCCAGGTTAACACCCTGCTCATGTGGGTTACAACTGAGCAGCACAAAGGCAGTAATGAACTTCCAGAAACAGGGAGAAAACAAGTCATTAATTAAACATCAGTGACACAATAATGGTTATGTTAAAATTTTTTTTGAAATCTAGCCACATATAATGTAATCTAATGACAGTGCTAGGGGACATAGAAACTAGCTATGTATGTATTACATACAACAGAATATGTAATTTTAAATTTCAGAGGGACCATGTGCCATGAGGTAAGACTGTGAGTAATAGGATGAAGTTATGTAAAGGAAACTTTACAATGAATTACAGGAAAAATTAATTAACTCTGCTGAGGTAGTTTAGAGTCATAGGTTCCCAAAGGAAGCAGGGAAGTCACAATTTATTTGTCATCTAAGACCAATGTATTATATATTCTAGACAGTGGATGATTGAGACCAGTCCCTTACTGGTCTCTGGATTACAGTAGACATCTAATAGAGTATTTTAATCAACTCAGCTCTCCGTGAGCCTGTTTATCTAAAGGCTCAGACTTTCTAGCATACCTGCATGATCAAAGAAACATGGAACTGCCTAGCGGGATTTTTGAAAGCACCTGAGAAGAAAGACCTTGTGTCCTATCTGCCTCATCTTTGGAGTGTAATCTCTAGTGCAACACTGAAGAGTGTATGAGTTCCATTAAACCAAACTTCCAATGAATAAAATTACCTTGGTACAAATGTTGTTAGGGAAATGATAAACAAGACACTGTGTTGGTGCATCCCCTGCCCCTCCTCAGATCTGCCTCTGTGTAAGGAGCTGGGTGGTGAAGGGTCCCTTGCTCATATCAGGTACTACAGATGCCTGGCTAAATGAAGGACAAGAACAGGAATTATCAGCCATTCCCTGACAACCCTGGAACATTCCCCACCTGAGTCAAAGTCTCCAGTACCATTCTTATTGCTAAACTCTTCTGCACCATTACTCTTTGCACCCCTGCCTTTCTTCACCCCTGATTGCTGCATAAATGACTCGTACCTGATTCTGATCTCATTTTCCTATGTATGCTTCATCCATGCAATCAGAACTAGATTGAGCCCTGACATTGAAATATCTCAAGTCACACTTTGACAAATTTATATTAAACCTGCTTTTGCTAATACCTTTGATGGTGATTCTTTAAGTAGCCTTACCACTTTACCACTCATCTGCAACAAATTGGCGTAGTCAGCAGGATACAAAATCAAGATTTGTGACAGATACTATACTCCAAATATATCTTTGCAATTTCTGGTATGGCAGTTCATTGCTGTCATATACAATAGTGAATAGAAAATTTCAACAGAAATTGAAAAGACTGTTTTCCAGCTTTTCATCTCTCAAGTATGTGGGATTAACAAGTAGGCAGTTATTGCTTTGGAGGTATCTCTGGGGTCATATCCTTGATGGAGAATGATGGAACAGACAGTATTTTCCACTGAATTAAGATACTCATAACTATTTGTAAAATACTATTTAATTTTCTTTTTTCTCACGGCCAGAGAAAGTTTTCATCCTGATTCTATCTAACATACTCCAGCTGAATCCTGGTTTATTTTTGGGGGGAGCCATTTAGGCTGCTAACAATTAATTTTAATTCTCAGGTGACTGAGAATAAAAATTACAAACCAAGACTCTCAAGAATATGTCCTCCTCCATTCAGATTTTTATAGCATTCTATATTATTTCAATTTAGGATATGATGGTTATGGTATTTAATTCTTCTAGCAACTAAAATAGTGGAATAACTCCTGAAGGAGTGCTGAACACTGCTTATGTTCTGATCTCAATTTTAATTAAGAAAACAAACAAAATACAGGGATGGGTATGATGTCCTTAGCTGGTATAAATTAACTTGATTTTACTGAGTACAGTGGAATTACATCATTTTACATCAGCTGAGGATCTAACACAAGTTTGCAGGATGATTAACCTTTCTCAAATAATACAAAGTTACTGCAGATTACAGTTTTATATGTAAGCCCTCCCTTCAGCACCTGCCAGAGAGGTTAACAAATAGATTCATCATGCTATAGCTGTGATGCTTCTTTTTCCAAAAACATAAAACATCTGGTGCAATATGTCATTCTTAACATCTGTCAACCATATTTACTAAATGCTAAACAAAGATACACTTTTTCCAGTGATCTCTTTTTCTAACTATTTCCTTGCACATGCTTCTTCTAAACTATTAATTCCAGGTCCAGTTCCAGACAGAAAAGTAAAATTTGCCAAACAGAATTAAAGCCATGGCAAGTAAAGTAGAAGCCCAGAAGCACCCATGCCAATAAAGGTTGGAACAATGAAGCAAAGAGTCCCTTTGCTGCTACAGGAAATCAGTGGAAGCAACATTTCTGAACAGTGCTCCTTATCAGAGTGAGGACTTCTAGAAACATCTGCTGGTGGGCTGCTCATGTTATGACCATTTTGATTGTGATTGTCCACTGTCTGGAGTTTGCATGGGTCTATGTGGTCATCTCACTGTCCTGGGTTCAGCTGGGAGACAGCTAATTTTCTTCCTAGTTCTGTGTTTTGGATTTAGGATGAGAATCTAAATCTGATGACTCTCATGAAGCAGAGATTCCCAGTAATTACTTCTTGGAGGTTAGACATGATAAATAAACAGTAAGGAAGGCTGAGGGTGATCAGAGGCTTTGCAGTTATCCCAAGTTAATCTGTGTAAGGTCATTTGTTGTAAATTTGCTTGTTCAGCTGCAGTATCTAATGCTGTCTCATATCTGTCTAGTTAGGTTTCTTCCCAGCCAAGAAAGTCATCTGCCAGAGCATGGTTTCTTTTATATACTCAGACCTTTTCCCCCCCTAGCCCAGTATTTAGTTTAATTGATAACTTCTTTACCCAAAATGATATTTTTCCTTTCTCCCCCAAAAGCAAGCTGAAAAGGATCATAAACCTATGGCTGAGTCTGAATGATTTTTTTCTTAAAATATAAAAGGAACATAAAATATAACTTTACATAACTAATTGGCTGTATTTTACAAAAAAAATCTTCTATCTTTTCATAGTTTAAAAAAGTTTAATAGTCTAAAAAATTCTGAATTTACTTTTGAATTTACAGTGGTCATCAAAATAACCATCAGACATATCTCTGTGATGAAATCAAGATATACTGCTGCAATTCTTTTTCATAGTGAGTGGCTGCTTAGAAGACATCCTTGAAAAGCAAGGATGAAGCTGTCCCTGTGAAAAACGTAGGGACAGGACTACCAGCTAATCAGTGTGGCTGAGCTAGTGCTCAGTGCTGGAGGCTGAATTCTGGTCCTCTTGGTGAACCCTTATACTCCACAAACTTCTAATATGATCTTGGACACATCACTGAGGAAAATGAGGTATCAAGACAGGACAGCTTTTATTGCAAGGAGTGTTGTGGGTTACAAATCACACATAAAATGTTGTGACAGCTGAGATGGGCTATACCTAGGGATAGGAGTGACACTCTCAGCTCACTTACCTAAGTCTGATTTGCATGAGTCAGGCCAGCTAAGGATTGACTCAAGGTACTTTTAAAATACCTTGGAAAGTCAAAAATCTGGTTTCAAAGCACTGAGATATTCTTGTTTCTGAGATGCCCTTCAGCAGATGACTGGATGTACAAAACTCTTCCCTTTTTAAGATATTAACACACAGCCTTGAGATGCAAGAGAAAAGCATCCTGGTTTATGTACCAAAAGCATCCTGGCCCCTACCAGCAATGGTGTGGCCAGCAGGGCAAGGGACTGTCCCCCTGTACTCAGCACTGGTGAGGCCACACCTCAAATCCTGTGTTCAGTTCTGGGCCCCTCACTGCAAGAAGGACATTGAGGGGCTGGAGCATGTCCAGAGAAGGCCAGCGGAGCTGGGGAAGGGTCTGCAGCCCAAGTCCTGTGTGCACCATCACATCTATTCCATTCCCTCAGCCAGTTTAATAATCTCAGCAGTGCATACAGCATCAAGAAAAGATATGTGTCTCTGACACAGGTCCCAAAGAATTTTTCTCTATTTACCACTCTCTATAAACATTTTCCAAAGAGTGTCACTTGACATCTTCCTGCTCAAACCACAATGCTTTGACTGGCCCATTGTTACAAAACCCACAAAATTCTACTTTCTTAGAATAGGCATTAGAGAGAACAGTAAGGGTCTAAACTGATCTTCTCTTCCTCTAGGTTTACTCAGTGAATTGCACTGAGCTGCCAGCATGTCTGCTGCATTTATGTCCTGGCTGCTGGCTTAGGAGGCCAGGATTGGTTTGGGGGCCAGGACAGGTCCACCCAATATATGTCTTCATCAGTTTATCCCTGGCAGTTTCCCATACTGGCTGTGGGGAATGAGCAGGGACCGAGGGCACCAGGAGCCAGCTGGAAGCACCTGCTCTTACACTCATGTAGAACTGCAGGGTGTAAATGCCTGGTTTATGGATGGCAGAGCCCAACCTGTGAAAAGGGAAAACCAATGCAAGGCATTGAGCCTTTGCCAAAGGCAACACGATCGTTTCCAAACCAAATGTCCAAATTAAAACTGATTTGCTCCCACCAAAGTTTCTCTTTCAGGCTACTGCAGCAGAAAAGGCTTCAATTTGTGAAAGAGAGAAAGAGAGAAAGAGAGAAAGAGAGAAAGAGAGAAAGAGAGAAAGAGAGAAAGAGAGAAAGAAAGAAGGAAGGAAGGAANAAGAAAGAAAGAAAGAAAGAAAGAAAGAAAGAAAGAAAGAAAGAAAGAAAGAAAGAAAGAAAACACATCCATTGATTATTTTGTCCATTATTCTGTTTTAGCCTTCTCTAATCGCACCTGCACGACCCCTCCCTCCGCGGTGTGGGAGAGGCCCCAGGGCCCCGTCCCTCCCCTGCAGCCCGGTTCCCGGTGGGATGCGCTCCGCACGCACTCACCCTCCACGCTCGGGCGCGGGGCAGCGCCAGCAGCAGCCGGGGGGCAGCGGCGGGGAGGAGGGGGCTGCGGCGGCCGGGGCAGACGTGTGTGTGTCCCCACGTCCTCAAGTCTCTGGCGTGGGAGTCGTACCCCTCTCCCCGTGCCCCCCAGCCGTCGGGGTGTTGTCGCTACTGCTGCTAAGGGGAGGATGGGGAGGTGTCCCCAGTCCTGCCCCCAGGCAGAGGGTGATGGGTGGGCTGTCATCTTCAGCCCCCGCGGGGAGGGCAACAGCAGGTTTTCGCTGGCCATCCAGCTCCCAAGGAGGGAGGAGGGATGTTTGTTCCACCTGTTCCCTGCAGTCCCTGGTTCGTGTGGTGAGGTAAAGACAGTCACATCCCTCTTCTCTCCCTGCTCCAGGTTCCCCGGGGCTGTGAGGTCTGTTAGAGCTCTAGAGATGGAGAGCAGCTGCGCTGATGGAGGAAAATGAGTGCTCCCTGCAAAGACAGGATGTCGGGTAAGGTGAGACAGACTAACAGTACAGGAAGGATGAAAGTGCGCTGCATTCATTCCTGGGGGTCTCCAAAACATGATGGATGGCTGAGTCTTTGCAAGAGTAAAACATATCTCCACAAGGAGGTCTGTGAAGGGGTTCAGGAATGAAGACCCTGTATTAACCCATGGCACTAGTCCTGTTGATTTGCACAGTTGCATAAGGATGGAAGGACACCCAATCTCCAAGAGCAGGATTTACCAGCTTTCCGAATAGTAGCCCTTTAAAAACAAGGAGCTTAATTCCTTAAGAAACTACATGAAAGAAACCATCACGTGTAGGGAGGGAAGAAGCAGCTGGCAGCTGGATCTGAGACCTGATAGCCACCATCAAATAGAAAACAACTAGGAAGGACTCTACACATGTGAATTTAATAAAGCAAACCTTCAGGGGTCTTAATGTCCCACATGTTGCAGACCTTTCTTTCCCCTTTAATCATCTCACATTTAATACCATGTAATGAACTGGGATGTCATGAATTCTTAACATCTATTTATGAACACGTCCTCAAAAGTCCGCCACTGCTTTTTTCATGGACAACTTTTTCTTCCAGAGAAAGAACTGCAAGCAGTTATAAGCCACTGTCAGCGAAAGTGGAGAAAAAAAAAAGACAGAAATTTGATGGCAAAGTAACCTGACATTTCCAAAGAGTTTTTCAGGCACTTTCAATCCAAGCCAAGAAATCACTGGGGGCAGAGAATTACAAACAGCTCTTTGCAGCTGGTCCATGTGCGGATGCTTAAAAGCTAACACCCCCACCCCAGCAAGGAAAGCGCAGCCCAGGCCCACAGACACACCTAAGTCCCTCCCGTATGTTCCTAAGAAGCCAGGGCTGCGTGGACTTTGCGGAAGAGGCCGAGGAGGGATTTCCCCTATTGCCCAGGGGGGATCCCCGCAGCTCAGGGACCCTCCAGCCCCACTCGGGACGCGGAGGGCGCTGGCCATGGTGCTGAACCACCTAATGAGCCCGAGGGACTCCCTGCCCTGCCCTGCCCTGCCCTGCCCTGCCCTGCCCTGCCCTGCCCTGCCCTGCCCTGCCCTGCCCTGCCCTGCCCTGCCCTGCCCTGCCGCCGAGCCGCTGCCTAATCACAGACAAGAATGAGAACTTCTTTCCTAGTGTTTCCCGTTTCTTTTCCCTCTCTTCTTCCATTCTTATGTTTTCTATTTTTCTATAAATTATTTCTATTTTTCAGTAAGACACAGGAACAAGTTGCCCAGAGAAGTTGTGGATGCCCCATCCCTGAAGGTTTTCAAGGCCAGGTTGGATAGGATTTTAATCTGCCTGGTCTAGACTAAGGTGTTACTGCCCATGACAAGGCAGATGATGATCTTTAAGGTCCCTTCCAACTCAAACCAAATCATTCTATGATTCTCTTTCAAAATTTTCAGCTTGGCATGTGGCTTGTCCACTCAGCCCACCTTTCTGTTTATGAGGGCATGGTTTTTATTTCAAGAACTAAAAAAGGAAAGCGAATTATGGAATTAATGTCTCTAATCACATGATATAAGGTCTATTAAAAAGCACCACTGATGAGATACAGAAATAGAAATGTTCAATTGAGGATACTGCAGCCATGCTTCAGAGTCTCCAGAGTGGCCTTCTAAGTGAAATAAGTTGCCACACTCACTATTGATATTGACATGGTGTCAGCTCTTTGCTTATGTACCAGGTTCGTAACAGGAAGAAGATGAACTCAGAATGTTCCACTTTGTTCATCTCAGTGACTCAATGTTGGAGCAAGATAGTAGAGAAAGGTCATATATATTTTATGGATTAGACAATTTTTAACTTCAAAGATGATGCAGGTGGGTCTGAGGATGAAGACAGAATGGTGTTGTCTACCTTGACTTCATCAAGACTTATGACACAGTCACAGCATCCTTCTTTTCAAGCTGGGTTCTTAAGGTCCAACTCAGTGGATTACTGTCTGAGGCTGAATAACCAGCTAGGCCACCAGGTTCAAGGAGTCCCAGGGAAGGGTTTGTACTCTTCCTGGAAGCTGGTTAGAAGTGAAGATAGCCATATCTTTGTCCTGGGATTTATCCTTGTTAAAATCTCTATCAGTGACCTGGAAGAGAAGACAGAATGTACCTTATCAGCTTTGCAGGTACAGTAAGCCAGGGGAGGATCAGGGGAAGAGCAGCTGGCGTGCTTGGGAACAGAGCTGTCATTCAGAAAGTCCTGGACAGGTTGGAAGAATGGGTCAACAGGAACCCTATGAAAGTGAAAAGTCCTGCCCCATGGAAGGAAGAAATGGCAGTGGTGCAGGCTGGACATGACCGACCGGGGAACAACAAGAGCCCAGGTGTGTTAGAGATGTGCCCTGGCAGCAATGAAAACAAACAAATTTTACTACTGTACTAACAGGAATGTAGCTGGAAGATAGAAGAGGGAAGGGATTATTATTCCTTTCTACCAATCACTTGTTAGACCACAGATAGAATATTGTGATGTGACCAGTTTTTGGGCCCCCAGTAAAAGAAAGAGTGATGAACCTGGGCAAGTCAGCTGGAGGGCCACCAAAACAGTCAGGGGCATGGAGCACATGTTGTGTGAGGGGAGGCAGATGAAAGCAGGCCTGATCAGCCCAGAGAAGCGTAGTTTTTGGGGGCAACAAATACCAGCCTTTCCATATGTATGAGGAGTTTGTGAGGAAGACAGAGCCAGACTATTCACAATGATTTATGGTGGGAGGGCAAGAGACACTGGACATCAGATGAAAAAAGAGAGGGATAGTCTTTTAAGAGTGGTCTCATAGAACATCATTCACAAAACATAAAATTTTTGGGTTAGGGTACCCTGATGTTTGGTATGGGATTCTCCTAGTATTGTAAATCGATATTTAAGTCCAAAAAAAGTGTTGCTTATAATGTTATGATATCCAAGAGGCATCACTGGAACATGTAACTTGAATTGGATGCTTATTTTCTTTCTTTTTTCAAAAAATAACAAACAAAAGGAAAAGCAGTGACTTCAAGAAAAGTTCTACTTTACCAGACTGGATATTCTGTGCAAAATTGATGACATGCTCACAACATTAACTTTACCAAAGAGTCTGCCATATGCATTTGAATTCAACCTACTGATTGGTTTCTGATAAGCACTCAAATTTATTTTCCAGCAGTATAGAAATAAATTCTGAGAACACAGTTGGTGACCTTTTGGTGTTATTTTTGTGTCAGAGATTTGACCGTGCAAAGTACTCAGCATTCTGGCCCTGGTTCAGCAAAGCACATAAGTACCTGTTTGACTTCAGCTTCAGACTTCGGTGCTTTTCTGGATCAAGGCCAAAGGGGCACTGCTGAAAATCCATCCCAGAAGTATGCTTTACACAGCTGAAAAGAGCCAATGCAGCCTTTTCAGTGGCCTTCCTCACTTCCATTTCAAAGTAATTTTTGAATAAATAAGTGAACAAATGAAATGAGCCATCCTTCTCCAGCTATATGGCAAAGGCATTATGTGAAGCTTTCTCTGTTTGGACTTACTCTAAGTCTTGTACTCTGACATGGAGAGGTAATAAAGGGGTACACAGGCAAGTAATAGTGATGTTGCTGGGAGTGTGACACTACATTTTTGCAGCAGTGTCTCATTCCAAGAGGTAACATAATTTTATGTGTTAGCAGCTATTTAGTTTTAGTTCAGGCTTTTATGATATACCTCAGCATCATAATTTCTTAAGAAAAAAACTACAAACAATCTTTTTGATCAGCTTGGTTCACAACTTCATTAAAAGACAAGTTTCTAGTAGATTTCCTCCTCCACATATACATAAGTATACAAATTAAAACTGTCACCTCTAGCCTGTGCACATAAATACTTCACTTCTGTGCAATGCAGATATATGTGGTGGAGTTGCAAAGAGGAGGAATACAAAGGCTTCCTGAAAGCACACAGCTGCTCCTGCAGCACTTGAACAAGGCAACCTTAACTGCGGAGACAGGAGAATGATGCACTGGCTGTTGTTTATTCTCATATTTACAGCTGAACACCACTAGATGTCTCCTGCTGCCAGCCTGCAGCGACAGCCACAGCTGTAGCAGCTGGGGTGCTGCAACAGAGCGTCTCTGCGCAGGTATACCCCTTGCACTGAAAACCACGTCATTACTGCCTGGGGAAGGTTCCAGGGAGACTTTTTTATGGCCTTCCAGTACTTCCAGGGGATGTATAGGAAAGATGGGGACAGAGGTTTTAGCAGACCCTGATGCAAGGAGTTAGGGTTTTAAGCTAAAAGAGGGTGGGCTGAGTCTAGATATACAGAAGAAAATTTTTATATTGAGGGTGGTGGCTAGATTGGTGGTGGATGTTCCATCCCTGGAAACATTCAAGGTCAGATTGAGTAACCTGATCTAGTTGAAGATGTGCCTGCCCATGGCAAGGGCATTTGACTAGATGACCTTTACAAGTCTCTGTCAACTGAAAGTATTCCATGATTCTGTGACTATTTTTGCTTTGCTGACAAAAGCTATGTGACAAGATTTAGAAAAGGTATGATTGCAGTATGTCCTGAACACCTGTGCAGAGCTATTCGAAATTTTCATATTTTCTTCCATTCTTCTACTTCAACTTCCTGCTCACCATTATCTCTTTGGGGACAAGAGAAATTAGTGGATAATCTGATATTTGGCTCTACACCAGCAAAGGTTTGGTCAAGCTCAGATCCTTTAAGGCTTTTTTTTCTCCCTGAACACCATAGAATCATAGAATGGCCTTTGTTGGAAGGTATCTTAAAAATCACCTAGTTCTAAACTTCTTGCCATGGGCAGGGCCAGTTTCCACTGGACCAGGTTGCTCAGAGCCCCATCCAACCTGGACTTGAACACTTCCAGGGATTGGCATCCAAAGCCTCTCTGGGCAACCTGTGCCAGTGCCTCACACCCTCACAGTAAAAAATTCTTTCCTAATATTTAATCTGATCTTTCCATGCTGTCATGTCTTGTCTTATACCTGCAAAACTGTTTGGTGTCTTTTGCAAGCTGGAACATAGATCAGAGCTAGACCAAGCCTGGTAAGGGGTTTAAAAGGCCTTGTCATTACATGAGCTCACATCTGTACAGTAATAAAATTCATCCATGTGAATTTATGAAAGCAACTTGCTATATAGTGAATGGGAGGGGACTGACACATGATCTGAACAGCTCCTAAGTACATCTTAAGAGATGACAAGAGACTTGTTTGTGCCCAGTCAGAGGGTTTGTGTTTATGGAGAGTAATGTTTTATCTTATTTACCACTACAAAACTTTATCTGCTCAAGTACATCGGAGATGCAAATATTGCCAAGTACAAAAGAAACCTTAGCTAATAACTGCTCTGAGGACACTAGCCTGAATGATACAGAGATTGCACTTAGATTCTTTCACCACATGCCTGAAAAAGTGAGTTAGGAAAGATGTTTCCTTATAGTTTGCCTAAACTGCCACTGACATTCCCTTTTTCCCTAATCAGTGATTGCATATTAGATAAAGCTTGTCACTATGCCAACCCACTTAGAAAAGCCTTGGACAGGAAATAGAGCCAGTGAGGG
>VXBN01002398.1:1560746-1609607 GCA_013397395.1 Sinosuthora webbiana
GATATATGTGGTGGAGTTGCAAAGAGGAGGAATACAAAGGCTTCCTGAAAGCACACAGCTGCTCCTGCAGCACTTGAACAAGGCAACCTTAACTGCGGAGACAGGAGAATGATGCACTGGCTGTTGTTTATTCTCATATTTACAGCTGAACACCACTAGATGTCTCCTGCTGCCAGCCTGCAGCGACAGCCACAGCTGTAGCAGCTGGGGTGCTGCAACAGAGCGTCTCTGCGCAGGTATACCCCTTGCACTGAAAACCACGTCATTACTGCCTGGGGAAGGTTCCAGGGAGACTTTTTTATGGCCTTCCAGTACTTCCAGGGGATGTATAGGAAAGATGGGGACAGAGGTTTTAGCAGACCCTGATGCAAGGAGTTAGGGTTTTAAGCTAAAAGAGGGTGGGCTGAGTCTAAATATACAGAAGAAAATTTTTATATTGAGGGTGGTGGCTAGATTGGTGGTGGATGTTCCATCCCTGGAAACATTCAAGGTCAGATTGAGTAACCTGATCTAGTTGAAGATGTGCCTGCCCATGGCAAGGGCATTTGACTAGATGACCTTTACAAGTCTCTGTCAACTGAAAGTATTCCATGATTCTGTGACTATTTTTGCTTTGCTGACAAAAGCTATGTGACAAGATTTAGAAAAGGTATGATTGCAGTATGTCCTGAACACCTGTGCAGAGCTATTGGAAATTTTCAAATTTTCTTCCATTCTTCAACTTCCTGCTCACCATTACCTCTTTGGGGACAAGAGAAATTAGTGGATAATCTGATATTTGGCTCTACACCAGCAAAGGTTTGGTCAAGCTCAGATCCTTTAAGGCTTTTTTTTCTCCCTGAACACCATAGAATCATAGAATGGCCTTTGTTGGAAGGTATCTTAAAAATCACCTAGTTCTAAACTTCTTGCCATGGGCAGGGCCAGTTTCCACTGGACCAGGTTGCTCAGAGCCCCATCCAACCTGGACTTGCACACTTCCAGGGATTGGCATCCACAGCCTCTCTGGGCAACCTGTGCCAGTGCCTCACACCCTCACAGTAAAGAATTCTTTCCTAATATTTAATCTGATCTTTCCATGCTGTCATGTCTTGTCTTATACCTGCAAAACTGTTTGGTGTCTTTTGCAAGCTGGAACATAGATCAGAGCTAGACCAAGCCTGGTAAGGGGTTTAAAAGGCCTTGTCATTACATGAGCTCACATCTGTACAGTAATAAAATTCATCCATGTGAATTTATGAAAGCAACTTGCTATATAGTGAATGGGAGGGGACTGACACATGATCTGAACAGCTCCTAAGTACATCTTAAGAGATGACAAGAGACTTGTTTGTGCCCAGTCAGAGGGTTTGTGTTTATGGAGAGTAATGTTTTATCTTATTTACCACTACAAAACTTTATCTGCTCAAGTACATCGGAGATGCAAATATTGCCAAGTACAAAAGAAACCTTAGCTAATAACTGCTCTGAGGACACTAGCCTGAATGATACAGAGATTGCACTTAGATTCTTTCACCACATGCCTGAAAAAGTGAGTTAGGAAAGATGTTTCCTTATAGTTTGCCTAAACTGCCACTGACATTCCCTTTTTCCCTAATCAGTGATTGCATATTAGATAAAGCTTGTCACTATGCCAACCCACTTAGAAAAGCCTTGGACAGGAAATAGAGCCAGTGAGGGACAGAAGTTCATGAGAAAGAGCTTCCAACATTTTTCCATCTGACAGGAAACTACAGTTACCGCAAAGGATTTCTTGACGTATTCCCTCCAAAATGTGGGTCAATAGTCAGACATTCAGCTCATGACTCAGGCATGAAAAATGTAAAACATCTGGCTCAAATCTATGCTATGAACAGAGAGATTCATGACTTTAAGCTAAAGGCTCATTGGATCCACTTTTAAAGACAATTAATTTTATTTGAAAAACAACTGTGTAGGAACATTCTGCAATATTCCAGTTGTTAGGAATGAAGCCGTGAAAGGCCTTTCTTTCATCAAGAGCAAATGGAGTAATCATAGAATATATTCTGAATTATCCAAAAATCTAAAATGGTCTTTGTTTTTGCATTTTTAAGTAAGTCTGAAATGTTGATCCTGCAGGCAAATTGGTAATTTTCAAACTAGGTCCCAGAAGATAATCAGAGAAATCCATAGAGATGGCTACAGATCTGGCACAATAAAATCACATCCATCTTATTGATATTTGGCTAGTTCATAGCATAGCAAGGCACGCTCACATCTGCCTGTATGAGTCTGTGCAGACATGTCCACAAATTCCATCTTCATGCCTAATTCTCTCTCATTTGCCATCAAGGGTGATGCAGGAACATGCTGCTGCCGCCATTCCTCACCATCACTCAGATACCAACAAAGGAATGCGATGGAGCAACTTCATTGGCTCTCTGTGTTCAAGGCTGATTCACAGCCACAGAATTGTGATTCTGAGGCATCTGGAGGAATAGCTGGGAGAAGTGCCTATAAAATCTGCCTGCTTGTGGTCAGTCCCTATCTCCATTTCTTTTTGTGGCTGCGTAGAATAGGAAGAGATGTCTGTAGTGGGAACTGGGATGCACTGGTGGTGTGATTTTTAATTATTTATGTATTCTTCTATGAATAATCAACCAGCTTTTTAATAAACAATTCTCAATTACTGGAAGAGGCATTCAGGAAGTATCTCTAGGTAGCGAATTTTAGACCATTACTGTAGACATCTCGTGAGCCTGTTTTTATATGGCATGGTTTTGTTGGGAATTCCAAGGTCTTTAGCATATCTCTTCAAGTAAATCCAGTTCCCATTGTTCTTACTTCTCAATAAACCCCTTTTCACAGGGGACCTCTTCCATGGCTTTCCCAGTCCTGGAGATAGTAATGCCTTTCTTACATTAGTTACCTTTAATTTCCTTAAGAACTGGGAGCAGCACTGAAGTCTGGGGATGCAGAAGGGCTCGCGCAGTACCAGGCTCTGTGCTGGTTACAGGGAAGCACAAAATGCAAACAATAAATAGGACAAACAAAGGAAGTGGATTTAAATGTGTATTTTGTTCAGGATGAAAATATTCCCATGGGAACCAGGGCATCAGCTGCTTCCAGCCTGACAGGGGAAACATAATTTGGATGGGAACAGGTGGAATTCTTCCCAGTCTGTGAGTCATTTTTTCTCTGGCTTCCCTTACGTTTTGATAGAGATCCTAATGCAACACACACTATTCTTTTTAGTTCTTTGTTTTGCTCAAAACCCAATCAAATGGGCAACATGGAGGATGACTAAGCTGGTGAACAGAACTGTATTTTTCAAGGTTGTTGATTTTGGCTGGAAACCTTCATTTTGTCTCTTTTCTCTAATAAAATACAAATGGATAATTTGGGCTGCAGATAACCTTTTGTTTTCCAGAAAAAAAAAAAAAAAAAGATTATTTATACCTCTATGGGTCATGAGTACTCTTCCTACAGACAGGGAGAAGGACCAAGTAAAAACAATATCATTCAGTCACTCTTGAGTAGTCAAAATTTGATAAAAAACTTGAAAATCAGATTACAGTATGAGTTCACGAAACATCAGGAATGTCTGATTTTTCATTTCAGGTGAACTACAGGCCCTGGAGAGGCAAACAAATCCTGCTGGAGAAATATATTAAATAAAGTTAAGTTTATCATGCTCCTTTGATGTGTCCACCACTGGTCCTCTAATACAGTTTCTGCCAAGGTCCCATCATTACTACACGGAATCTGGGAATAATATAGGTGCTACAGCACAGTACATATGAAATTCAATCAAAAATATCCAACACACCAAGACAGCCTGACTGCTAGAGCCAGGAGTCTCTCTTCTGTTGACTAGCTTGTGGTTAGCCCTGCTAGAAGCTTGTTTCTTTATTGATTTTTCATATGTGGGTTTTTTCTCTCGCAGGCAAGAGAAACAAGCAACCTCCTGTACTCAAGTATTTCTGAGATAAACAGAAGGGGGAGACCTGCACCATGAAGCTTCTTATACTTGTGGCTTCTGCATCTCTCTGCTGCTGGCTGCCCCTGAAATGCAGTAGAACAATAGCCCTGAATCTTCCTATTAAATGAATTTTCTCTCAGGTTTGAAGGCAAGTGGCAGATGAATGGTGAAAGCTCAGAGTGCTACAACGTGAGGTTTTTTCATTAAGTGGAGCAGGAGGAGCAGGAAGCATTGGTAACTAAGACACCCCATACTGAACTCTCCAAGAGCAGAAATCATCTTCCCATGAGGAAGAACTTCTCATCTGAGGTTTGTGTCATCTGCTGTGCAGTGCCTTCAGGTTCTTGTGCCAGTCAAGGTTTGTCTCTGCTCCAAAGGTGTTGATACATGAGTGCAGCATTTCATAGGCTACCAGATGCTTTGAAGACTACCCCAAATTTTCATGTAGAATAGCTCAGGAATAGTCCAGCCTATCTGATGGGTGATGTACATGGCACATGGGCAGCAGATGGGGAAATTGTTAGGTGCATTGTGCTTACACCTGGCCCTATATTTGCCCACAAATTGTAGCATGGGTCCTCAGTCACAGTCAGAATTTGAACCTCCAGCTCATTCCCATATAAATGATATGGATTATGAGTTATATTTAAAATTTAGTAGAAGAAAGTTTTTTTCTCCAACTTATAAAAATGTTCACAGCTTCACCAACCTCAGGATGAAACCCTGTCAAAGGTATGACAGGGATAAATAAAAGCAGCTGCCATGGAAAGCCTTGAATTCTCTGCGTCTTCTACTGTGCATGTGTGAAGCCTTTCTCCTTTATTTGAAAAACACATGGATAAAATATGCATTTATGTGTATACATTTGCATTTATAAACATAAGTGTCAGTCCCAACACAGCTGAAGTTGCAGTAGTGGGGATGCTGATACCCAGATCCAGAGCTGTTTTGGCAAAAAATATCATCTCTGGATTAAAATGTTTTTGCTGAACTTTTTTTTTTTTTTTTCCAGAGTAAGTGTATAAACCAGAATAAGCTTTAGTGAAATTCTCCTGAAATTATTTCAGACATTAAATTTTTGCCATATTCTTCTGTGTTAACAGCTTCCTTCCAACAGTGTTGGCTTCTTCTAAAGGCAGAAAGACAGAAAAACTGTTTCCCATACTTACTGCTGCTTGATCTTCTCTAACACAAAGATATTATAAAGGCTGGCATTGGAGGGGTTTGCTCTGAGACAGTGCATCTTGATCTGGGTTGTTTGGTCCTTGTGTCTATAGTGCAACTTTCTCACGGACATTGTGGACAATCCCACAGATAAGCAGGCAATATGGCTAAATGAATAAAAAACATAGTTATAATGGAAGGAAGACACAAACCCAGTCCAAGGCTCCTATTTCACATTTCTGTGACACCAGCTGTCTAGCACTGCAGCCTGAACTGCCAGGAAAGGAGTTTTCTCTCCAGTCTTCTCTACGGTCATGGTTGCCACAGAGCAACTCTGGATAATAGAAAGATTACCCATAGGTGTCATGGTGTGGTGCAAAACCTCTGCTCTTGTCTGGCTTCATTCTCACCTGACTCTATCCTTTAGCTCTGACCTGGGATATCTCATTAGATATCTCTTCCCACTTGAGAAGCTCCCAAGAAAGGTGTTCATCCAAAGCCTTGAGGTCTTATTCCCTTGGCAAGGTTGTCCCATCAGAGCAGCCCTAGCAATGCATCTCGAGCATGATCTGCCCAGCTACTTTTCTCTCACAAGCAATAAGTGTTCAAATATCAATTCTAATTCTCATTCTCACAAGGAATCAGGCCAATCCACATCATGTCAGGCTGTGAAGCAGACTCTCCAGAAATTTCCACCCTCCTATCAAGGTGTTCTAGACAAACATGACACAGTTTCAGCTTCGAAAGGTGTTTGTAGACCACATGTTGAAAGCAATTTTGCTTTTCATACATTGTGGGCATTATTAATTGAGGCTGCATTTTAATTTTTCTACTTTTGAGATTGTGGGTGGATGTTGTTTGTGGCAATTGGTGTCTGGTATTTTGGTATTCTGGTATGTTTGCTTTTATAGGTGATAGATGGATGGGAGCTAGTTGCATTGTACAGAGTTGTTTGTTGCAAAATTGAGGGGTATAAATGGGATTAAAAGAAATGGTATGCCAGTCTCTTCTGCTTAATTCACTATGTTATGTAAGAGTGCCTGCAAATGTGCATTTCGGGACTTCTAGATTACTTTGGGGTTTACAATCATAATTACCATCTGTCTGTGATGGTTGGGCTGGTCCTTCAGAGTTATCTTTGAAGATTTTTTTCTCAAAGGCAACAGTCTTACCTGTGTAATCCCCATAGTGTGGTTTTTCCATCTGCAGAAACAGAAATCTCTTGATGAAACATTGGCAAAGCTTGGCAGATCCTTGGGCATCCTCTGGGCATGAAACAGTATTCTGGTTAGCTTTCAGTGTGACTGGGAGCTAGGGAGATATGGAAGCTTGTATTTCACAGGATTTATTTCCAGCAAATTTATTTTGTAGTAAATATTGCAGCATTTAAACTTGGTAGTAAAAAATTTAGAGTCAGCATCCCAACTATACTCCCATCCTATAACTCTGATGAATTAAAATGGCTTTTTAGTTAATAATCTCCCATCAGAGATAAAACTAACATCTGGAATTTGTAATGAAAAATGAGAGGGAGTTCATCAGAATAATCAATAACCTTGGGAGTAGGACACTTTCCTCAGACTGGATGGAATGACTTAAATGTAAACTCTCTTTAAAAAAAAATGAAATGCTAAATGAAAGTCTGACTTTGGGAGAGTTGAAGCTTACAAGGTGCTCTTCATGTCCCAGATACATGGTTGTATATAATCTGTTGTTCTGGGTCAATAATCAATCAGTTTTGACCAGGGATCTCATGCTGAAGTTGAGTAGAAGTTCATCAAAATTGAGAGATTTTTGGGATTTGATAGCAGACATGCAAAAAAAGTTCATACCAGCAGGTTTTTCCAGTCCTTAGATCATAACCACGATCATAACTGGGTAATTACTGAGTTTTTTGATTTCTGTCTCTGGGTGCTGCCTAAAATAAAGTAAGTAAGTAAATAAATAATACAAAAATCTTTGTTTTATTCATAGATAGGATTTTGCAGACTGCAAATAGCACAGGGACTTGAGATCAGCAATGATAAAAAACTTATGAAGGGCCTCTCTGCCCACACTGGAGTACAGCTCCCTGAGGAGAGCTTGAGCATTTGCATTTTGTATTTTTCATTGCATCAGCTTAATGTGAGGACCAGCTGCCTTTCAATGGCATAACTAATTTCTAAAGATGTAATGCTATCCTGGTTAAGTTACATTGTCATAAAACTAATAAACACAGTCTGCATGTAAGACACATTTCTTCCCAAATATTTTGTTGAGCTCTATTGTAGACAGGTATGTTTAACATCCTCAGTGGCCACACTTCTGCTTTTTAAATCATTTCCTAAAGCTTTGTCTCACATAAATAAGTAAAATGGACTGTATGACTCACAAGTGAAAAGAAACACATGGATATTTATGTAGCAAAGTTCAACAGACTTCAATTTCAACCGTCAAGTACTCAATATAGAAAGCAACCCTACCCCAGAAGGATTCCTGCTGCAAGTTTAATTGCAGACTTCTGACAATTTGTTCCCTGAGTGGAGTACAGCAAGTTCTGTTCATTTCTCCTCTCCCTTTAGCGCTGACTTCTGTGCATTTCCCGTGTGAAGTCATCCAAACAGATTTGCAAACTCTCTTGTTTTCACACAAAGATAGTGCCCTGGGATCCTGGCTCCTATATGAGACAAACACCCACCAGTGCTTCCAAATTAGAGGAGCTTGCTATGCTTTCTATCAGATCGCTGACACACTTGGTGGCCCCAGCTGAGACCTCACCAGGCACTTTACAAGCAGAAAAAGACATCCTGTCAGATAAAAAGGTGGTGGAAAGGAGGAATGATGCTAAGGTGCAGTGAGATTAAATCACTGGCTGATGGTCACCCCTTACCAGGACTGTGAATAACACCCAAATTGGTGTTCCATTCTGCGATAAAGGCAGCAAATCTCCTCTTGCAGTCCACCAAAACTCTTGGCAAACTGTCAGAAATGCAAACACAAATTACTGAAGTCGAATGCATTCTGTCGAATGCATCATGAAATCACAGCCCGCTCTCTTCTTTTGTTCCAGTTCCTGTCCTTACATGCCAAATCACAGTGAACCATAGCAGTAAGCCCATTTAGTGACTCTTGAGTGAAAATAAAAATCATGAAGCTGTCATCAGAAATGATGTATGTAATTAGAAGACAGAAAATCTGCTAGGCTGCCTGAAGGCTTATGCCAGGATGCAGCCCACTGTGCACTCCCTGTGCTGACTTCAGTTTTCTGAACACGGTGTGATAATCGAGTGGGCTCAGGAACTCCCTCTGAAATGACAGGAGGATGGGAACAAGTGATGCTCAGGCATGTCAAGCTCATCTGCTATTGTCATTGTGATTCCTATGGTGCCAAGTCTGTCTGATGTTGGACAATGGAGGCTAAATTCACCCATGATGTAACTCTGCCAAAGGCCTACACAGCTCTGCCACTGGAGGGATTAGTCGCTCCTAAATCTTTTTCAGAATGTTGGATGTGGTGCAGCTGATGTGTTAATGACTCCTGACATGTGCTGCAGGACTGTTTTTGCAGAGCAGCTCACAGGGAGTCTCTCATACAGCTCAATTGCTATTAATTTACATTACTGGAGGGGGTGTCCGTTTTCCACATGTCAACTTGAAAACAGACCCCCAAAAAAGCTTTACTAATGAAGCAGATCACAATGGGAAGCAGCTGTGATCCACACAGCCTCCCAGTGAGGGTAATTCCAGCTCCAGCAGTAGAAAAGTAAACAGAAGGGCTGGCTGAATGTGGGCATGTGGATGGTGCTAAAAGAGAGCAGGAGACCTGCAAGCTGCTTGGTAGCAAGGAAGAGAAAGCTTCAGGAATGGAGTAAATGAGCTGCCTCCTTCCTCATGGACACAGCCTAGCTGTATAAAATCTCCAGCATAACGTGGCTGAACACTTGATGCTATAAACCTCATATAACAGTGCTTTTAGGAACCATACCTCTGAAATGCTGGATTTACGATCTGGGTGGAAATTCCAGTGTGTAAAAGCATTTGTCACTATTCCTTTTGTGGATAAGCAGAGTACCATGGTTTTAACTCCAGTTGGCAGCTCATCCCTACATGGCTGCTTGCTCATCCTCCCCTGGTGGGATGGGGAAGAGAATTGGAAGAGTAAAAGTAAGAAAACTCATGGGTTGAGATAGTTTAATAGGCAAAGGAAAAGCAAACCAATAATTCATTCCCCACTTCCCATGAGCAGGCAGGTGTTCAGCCATTCCCAGAACGGCGAGCCTCCATCACACCTGACTTGGGAAGAAAAACATCATAACTCTGAATGTCCCACACCTTCTCCCCCAGCTTTATCCTCTAAACATGATATCATATGGTCTGGGTTATCCCTTTAGTCAGTCAGGGTCAGCTGGCTTGGCTGTGCTCCCTCCCAGCTCCTTGTGCACCCCCCAGTCCTCTTGCTGGTGTGGGGGGGTGAGGAATAGAAAAGGCCTTGGCTCTGTGGAAATCCTGCTGAGCAGTAGCTAAAACTTCCCTGAATTATCAACACTGTTTCCAGCACAAATCCAAACCATAGCAACACACTAGCTACTACAGAAAAAATTATCCCAGACCAAAGCACACAGTGCTTAAACATGAACTGGGGAAGCCTGTTTAGGAAATACACCACAGGAAGGGAAGATTTTAAGACTTAATAACAACCTTGCAAGACATGTGTGAAACTTGTGACCAGAAGCACCTGCTACAACACCCATTAGTCCTGTGAAAGAAATACTAATTTTCCGGGAGAATGTGCACAGACTGTACACTGGGACATCTGGGGAATGTAAACCCTGTTTATGAGATTGCCTTTGGAATATACCTTTTCAAATCAATCTGAAGAGTCAGTCCTGTACCTCCAATTCCCTCCTGTCATTGTGCTGTGCTGAGCCAGACCATGGCTCTGGTGACACCCTGGATTCCCCCACCTTCGGGCTTCTTCCTGGAGGCAGGGTACAGCCGGGCACGGGCTCTGCCCTCTCCCCAGGGTTTTTATCAATACTGTGTGGTTTCCCATAGCTGCCAAGAGCGGGGCATCCTGACTGCTTCCAGGGCTGCGGCACAGAGTGTTTTCTGTGGGACAGCCGTGACACCTAGTGGTGACACACGCGAGATCCCGGGCAGCCAGGAACGGCTCCCACGGCCAGCCCTTGAAACAGACTGTAGAAGTGGTTTGTCTTCGGACCCATGATGCTATTGGGCTTTCATTCAAATTTAGAATAAATACCATAATCCGGGCCTGTTACAGCATACACCAGCACTCAAGCCCAAACCCAAGTTATGGGTTAAAAAATTAAACTCGAGCCTAAAATTTATGAAACTGGCCCATACGTAATTAGAAACTCAGGCCAACAACAACTGTTGTTTAATCCAGAGTGGTCCCTTAAGCATGTTGAATTGCTAATGCAAATTAATATTTCAGAGGTCCAGTCAGCCTGCTCTCCATTTCTGAAAGCATCTTTGGAGACCATCTCACAGGCCTTCAGACTCCACGAGGTATAAAGAAAGGGCATCAGCTTTCTGTAAAAGCACCAGTGGGAGCACCGGAACACATTTTCAAAGGAATTCCAGATATTTAAGGAAGTTTTGCTCTGCTCAGACTCTCTGCCAACCTTTTGAGGAATCCAGTTTCCTGGTGTCACCCTCCTGATTCACACTCCAGCAGTCTCTGTGAACCAGCCCCACTGCAGCGGGCGTGTGGCAATCACACAGAAACCCTTCTGCACACCTTGGGACCAGTTCAGATGATGAGCAGAAAAAACTAAGGGACTTAGACACAGCAGTGCTGGGAAGTGAAACATTAAACTTCTAGTTTGCAGGCATCCAGAGTGAGTTCCAAACCTCTGTTTTAGGTCAAATGCTGTGGTCATCCCCAGTGATCATGGAATCATAGAATCATAGAATGCTTTGAGTTGAGAGGGATCTTAAAGATCATCTAGTTCCACTCCCCTTTTCATGGGCAGGGACAGTTTCCACTAGACCATGTTGCTTCAAGCTTCATCCAGCCTGGCCTTGAACACTTCCAGGGATAGGGCATCCACAGCTTCTCTGGGCAGCCTGTGCCAGTGCCTCACTACACTCTGAGTAAAGAACTTCTTCCTAATATCTAATCTAAATCTCTCCTCTTTGACAGCTGGATGAAGAGCTGCATATGAGCCACGGACAGAGAGACAGGATATTCTAGGTCTGGTTGTGTTTCTTACCATAAATCTGTTTGGGCCACAACAACCCCAGGCAGCACTACCACCTTGGGAAAGAAGGCTGGAAAGCTGCCCACCAGAAAAGGACCTGGGGTGTTGGTTGACAGCAGCTGAACAGGAGCCAGCCTGTGCCCAGGTGGCCAAGAAGGCCAGTGACATCCTGGTCTGTATCAGCAATGGTGTGGCCAGCAGGAACAGGACAATGATAGCCCCCCTGTACTCAGCAGTGGTGAGGCCACACCTCAAATCCTGTGCTCAGTTTTGGGACCCTCAGTACCAAAAAGACATTGAGGGGCTGCAGCGTGTCCAGAGAAGGGCAACGGAGCTGGGGAAGGGTCTGGAGCACAAGTCTGATGAGAAGTGACTGAGAGAGCTGGGAGTGTTTAGCCTGGACAAAAGGAGAGGGACGGAGGACCTTATCACTCTCTACAGCCACCTGAAAGGAGATTGCAGCCAGGTGAGGGTCAGTCCCTTCTCCCAGGTAACAAGTGATAGGACAAGCGGAAATGATCTCAGGTTGTTATATGAAGGTTTTAGATTGGATATGAGGGAAAATATTTTCACTGCAAGAGTTTCAAGCACTGGAAAAGGCTGTGCAGGAAAGTGGTGGAGTCACCATTCCTGGAGTTATTTACAAAGTGTAAATGTGGTGCTTAGAGACATGGTTTAATGACCTGGCAGTGCTGGCTTAATGGTTGATGATCTTAAAGGTCTTTTCCAAACTGAATGATTCTAAGATCCTATGATTCTACATGGGGCACACTCCCAAAACAGCATGCCAATGATCTACACTGTTCCATCCACACAAGCTACTGCCCACTTTGGACTTCTAAGTAAAGTGTAAAATGCAAATTCAAAGTTTGTGTCCAGAACCTTTCCAAACAGCCTACCGTAGTGAAAGTGAGAAGTGAATGCTGGTGGAACCAAGGGCAAAGAGATCTACGTGAGATAGCAGAAAATCTGGGAAGTCTAAACCAGAGCAGAACTGTGAGTGAGCTGTGCATGCCTCGAGGGATATTCAGTGCTCTGCAAGTGCAGGGTAAATAATTTACAGCCAATGGCAATGTGATGAAGGTGCTGCAGGGGGAAAGAGACCAATTAGACCATGGGTAATGATTGACTATGGGTGAAGGTCACAAATCTTTGCAAATATACAGTGCAGTTAATGTTATGAAAGATCTACAAGACCTGAGTAGGCTTAGGAAGGGGGCTGGGGGTGACAATTTTTGAACCAGTACAAAAGTTGACAGCCACGTATTGGCAGGAGATGAGCAAGCTGGGCAGATCCTCAGTAGCAAAGAAGAGAAGGGAGTGGCACCTTTGGAAACCCCAGCTGGGAAGGCCTGTGGAAATCTTCATGTCAGAGATTGTCACAGGCTTGAATAACTTGTAAAACAACTCCTTTTGTGTCTCTGTGTCTCCTGCTAGGGAGGTGCCTCAGAACCTTCTCCCAAAAGACCCAGAAACTGCATAAAATAACAGTTAAAAAGTATGAGAGCAAAAGGGAGTAAGAACAGCTTGAGAACAAGCTTCCATAGGGGCATTGTGAAAATGCCAGCAAATGGAAGAACTAGCTGAGGCACAATTCACACCACTGAGAGCAAAATGCAAATAAAACAAGAGGATTGTGAGCATGGCAGCTTGTTGAAGTGCACCATGTGCAGCTGACGTCACACCCCTTATCAAAGGTCCCTTATCTGTCCAGAGCCAAGGCAGGGGGTGCGTTTGTGCTGCTGGAACAGAACAGGTAGAGGAAGACATGTGAACTCCTCCATCAGGCGGTCCCAGCTGTCAGGAGAGTGGACAGGTTTTAGAGCCAAGCACAACTGAGCCAAGTGAACTCCTGTGTGCCCTGGGCAGGGAATTAGCAGTCCTTTGAGTTAAACCAGGAGAAAATAGTCCCAAAACTACCCTGAATCAAGACATGTCAGAGATGCCTGTTCCTCAAATACTGTTTTCTTTTAGCAATGTTGGGAGGAATAAAAATGTCCCTCGATACTTTTTGTGATAATTTTTAAGACTTAGAAGTGTCCTTTCCACATCAGAACCTACACCTAAATATTTTTACTTCTGAACAAAGGAGCTGAATGCCAAGAATACAGAAAACAGAGAGGATGAGGGGATGGCATCTCTGGGCAGTCCCTCTCTGCTTGCAGACTCCATTTTCATACCCTGAAACCAGGTTAAATTCCAGGCATTCTTACTTTATTGGATAAATTCTTTCCTCTTTCCAAGTGTTCAGGCCTGTGCCTTGGGATAAGGCTGTCCTTTCACTCCTGAGGGGCAATCTCTTCAGTTGTTTCAACAGAAAAGCTTCCTACACAACTCATCAAACAGAACATTTACAGCATTTAATAAAAGTCTGGGCACCCTAGGACTTGGAGAAATGCACCTCTTGATTCCCTCTATAGAGGGGACAGGATAAGGTTGCTGTGTTCCAGCCTGTAGAACAACACTGCTTATGCACAGCTAAACTGACAGCAGAATAGGTTCGTTATTCCTCATTCTTGGATTATTGTAAAGGCAAAAGGATCATGATGGATGCTAACTGGAACACAAGGTTTGATCCTGATTTCTGTTGTCAGATCCCCACAGATTTTTAAGACATGATTCAGGCTGCTGCTGACAGTAGACTTCTTTTCCTATACTTCCTCTTGCAGGTGTGGTGGAGGTTACACATGGGATTGAAGCAGTCTGTGTCCACCAAAGGAAAGAGGCTGCTCAGGAATGAGAAGCTCCCCTAGAATTTGGAGCTCTTGCACTCTGATTTGGTGAGCATGCTCTCTAACAGCAGGGTGGAGGGAAAATTGACATATAAATCAGGAGAAGTCCTGTGTTCATCACTGGGAAATTCAGTTTTCAAGGTGGAAATGGAAGATTTCTCCTACTGTCAGAGCTGCAGGCTTGTCTTTGGCAGCTGTTACAGACTCACAGAATGGTTGAGGCTGGAAGAAATCTCTGGATATCATCTCATCCAACCCCCCTGCCCCAGCAGGGCCATCTATAACCAGTTACCCAGGACCATGTCCCACTGGATTTTGACTATTTCCAAGTATGAAGAGTCCCACAGCACCTATGAACAATCTCTTCTGGTGTTTGGTCACTGGTTTTGTTCAGAGCAAGAAAAAAGAAAAAAAAAAAAAGTGTTTCCTGATATTCAAGTGACACTTCCAGTGTTTCAGTTTATGTCCAGGACCTCTGGTCCTGGCTTTGGGCACCACTAGAAAGAACCTGGGTCCATCAATCCTCTTTGCACCTTCCCTCCAGATATTTATCTACAGAGATGAGATTCCCCTTGAGTCTTCTCATCTCCAGGCTGAACAGTCCAAGCACACTCAGCCTTTCCTTACAGGAGAGGGGCTCCAGTTTTTTGCATCATCTTTGTGGCCTTTTTCTCATTCCCAGTGCAGGGACATACTGGAGAGAGGCCAGTGGTGGTTGATGGCATGGGGCTGCCCTGGCTCTGCTGCTGAATGCTGAGTACAGACTTACAGGGGTTGTTTTCTCCAGACTGGTGTTCCCAGAAAGGGAAAAAGAATCACTCCTTTCCCTCACACTGCAACTGCCTTGATGAATGAGCAATGGTAGGTTAGTGGGCAGTGAGGTCTGTCGAGCCCACATGCAGGTTTCTCACGTTTCAGTCAGTTTTTTTCACCTTTCTGTCAAGTAAAAATAACATATTTCCCAGGGACTTTGAGTCTGGTGATGTGGGAAGAACCACCTGTTGAAAAAACACCAGGGAAGTTTTCCTGCTAATTTGTCAAAGGCAGAATTTAAATCTATCTTTGTGGAAAAAGGACCCATGAGAACGAAGTCCTTGCTGGGGGGCTTAACATGTGGTAAAAGTTACAGGAGCATTCAGGAAAGTGTGGTAGTTTATTATTAATGAATGTAGCAGTTCACTGAGAGCCCTGCTAAGGTCAGAGATGTTTTTTTGCCTCTTACTCCGTGGGAGTGATATCAGGGTTTACCCTGGCTCTGAGACATGTCTGGCGGGAAGATCCATCTCAGACTGAGCAGGCTGGTGTTATTTAGCCTTGTAGGGTACAGCAGCTGGACAACCCTGGCTGAAAGGCTTTTGCTGCTTTTGGACACCCTTCTCCATCCACGGGTGATGGACCTGTGTGTGGGCTGTGCCTGGAAAGACCATGCAGGAGCATGGGGAGAGAGCACTGCTACCACAGCAGGAATATCCTCAGTCCTGTGGACAGCTCCCCATCATCAGCTGGGCCTGAGCAGCCCACTCATATCACATTCTGGGAGACTCCAACCCACAGCCTTCCCTAAGCAGTGAACAGGGCAAAAGTCCTGCCTCCCAAAGGAGCTCAGAACCTCCTACTTAATTTAGTGGGAGAAGCACAACTATCCTATTTTTTCTCAATAAAAGAGGTGGAGAATAGGAATGTCTGAGCTCCATGGTGGATCTCTAAAACATCTTAAGTCTGAGAAACATTCTGCTGGTCTTCAGGATCTAAAAATGAGTTTTCAGGCCTTGTTTTTGGAAAAGACTTTCTATTTGGAAACAGCACTTAAAAGTCCAGCTCTGGCACTGGTGGGACATCAGTGGGGTATCAGGTCTCAGCCATTTGTTTGTGGTGGTGGTGTGGCATCCCCGTGGGCTGGCAGACCTCAGGCAGTGCTGCTCAGCCACAGTTCTGGCTGACACAAAAGCAAGCAGGTGCCTATCCCTGCAGAATGAGGTTCCACTACAGCTTTTGCAGTTAGAGATTTGGTTAGAGTTTGTAGAGGATATGGCAAATCTGGACAAGGTTATCGTTAGGAGAACTTTAAATTAAAAACACAAATATACATACATATATACACACATACACATGTACCCTGCACTTGCTACTTACCAACAAATTGTGCCTGTCCCCAGAAACAAAGGTTTCCATTTCCAACTATTTCTCTTGACAGACCAAGAAGGTATGCCCTGTACTATCTTAACCTTATAATCACCGTGCAAAAACACAAATTCAAAGAAAAATTCATGGCATATATAAAGTTAACAGTAAAAATAACACATATAAAAAGTACAGAGGCCAGATACTGGGTGTCTGGAACATTCTGCTTATTTACATTAAAAAAAAAAAAGTGATGTTTCATTGCTTAGTCCAGTGCATGCTTTCTTTTATTTTTTAAATCAACTCCAAAATCTGTTAGGAATATTTTATGTATATTTCCAATGACACACTAACTGTTGTTTGAATAAACAAACTGCATTTTCTTTCATCTCTGCCTGTTCCATTGACTTTGTTTGGAATGCCAATGAGGAACTTCAGTTTGCAAAACTAGTCACAGAAAGATAGCGATGTGAATTCTGTCCAGCAGTGTTTGCACAAGCACCGGCAGCAGAACTAACATGAATACTCCTGGGAATTTGTTTCTGCAAGGTTAATGTCAGAAATGATTTATTGAGGCCTTCCTCCTGCTTGCCAGTCTGGCATCCATCAAGTGAGTAAACACACCCCACCCCCTTCCATGATTACAGAGTGCTCTGAGACTGATCACTGAGCAAACACTTCATTTCAGAGTCAATATTTTGGAGTAATCAATCAAATTGTATTTATTGCTACAAAATTTAGGTTGAAATACTTCGAATCAGAAGTCAAAATCAGAAGATTTTGAAGACAAATTGAAAGGAAACCCATTTTTCCTCTGCTGATGCACTAAAGTTGTTCAGCAAAGTTGTCAAGATAGTTGATCCGGTTAAACCTATATTTACATCATATGGAATAATTTAAAAAACCACCAACCCAGTTGGAGTTTTTAGGTGAAATTTCAGAAATTAATATTTCTGTCCTTATGTGTTCCCATTTCAAGAAGAAATAGGATTTGCATGGTGTTGCCACACACTTGTGCTATGGAAATGCCCCTTCCAATGTTTTCACCATCAATTGCTGTTCCTGAGAACTAGCTTGCTTGCTCTTTCTTTCTTTCTTTCTTTCTCTCTTTCTTTCTCTCTTTCTTTCTCTCTTTCTTTCTCTCTTTCTCTCTTTCTCTCTTTCTCTCTTTCTTTCTCTCTTTCTCTCTTTCTCTCTCTCTCTCTCTCGCTCTCTTGCTCTCTTGCTCTTTCTCTCCTCTCTTTCCTCTTTTTTCCTCTCTTTCCTCTCCTTTCTTTACAAAGTGTACACAGAAAGGGATTTTGCCTTTCCATCAGAAGTGATAACTATAGAAATCTGGACTCACAGGGTCCTACTGAATTGCAGATAGAGCTCTCAGAACCAAGGTAGCCCTCAGAGAATTTAATTTATACATTTTAGTCACAACCAAAACCACTTCCCCTCACTCTCAGAAGATTTTAGGTAAAGTATCAAAGAGGAACCTGATACTTGAGGCTTGAAATTGGCAATACCTTTACATCAGTATCAGATTAAGATGAAATGCTAATTTTACCCTGTTCAAATGCCAGCTTTAAATGGAAAGCTTGTTAATGTGAGAACATATTAGAACATTAAACCATAAAAAAGGGATAAAGGGTGTTAGGCTTATATTTGGACTTGATGATCTTACGGGTCTCTTCCAGTCCTAAAGATTTCATGATTCTCTGATCAGCTGTGCACAGATACTCACTTGGCAAATGGCTGCATTCGCTGAAAGACTTTTGCTCTTGATTTTTTGCTGTGCTGGCAGCTACTGACCCTTCAGCTCTGCCAAGACCTGCGTGCAGACCCATCTGCTTTGTGCAGTAGTTCCCAGATTAAACACCCCACACCCTGGGGGTGTCGTGTGCTGTCCCTTTTCTGGCAGCCCTGGGGGAGCACTGAGCAGCCACAGCTGGCCTGGGACAGACATCTGCCCACACTCTGGGGCACCTTGGGGCTCTCCATCTATGCTGTTCCTCTTTCTTCTCTCTGGTATCTTCCTCCTGCCTCTGCCCTACAGGGCTCAGGCCCAGTTTGCTTTCCATCCCCTGAGAAAGGAGATTCTAAGGGCTGTCTCTGTGCATGTCTGCTTCAGTTAAAAACACTCTTAGTCAAACTTGTGTGCAGATTCGTAGAGGAACTATAGAAGCTAGATGGAGAAAGCACTTTGCAGTACTTTTTTATATAAGGACAATTCTTCACCTCCTCTTGTGGAAAAACTCTCAGTCCTTCCTCAGGTGTGAGGTGATGAGCCAACAGGTGCAATAGGGAATGGGATGCAAAGAGCCAAGTTTCATTTTTGCTGTAAATCTATTCACATGGAGATTCTTCTCCTGCTTACTCTACACTTTGGACCAACAGATTCTCAGACTTCTTAATCTTTCTTCTGTCCCCTGGAGGTTAGTTAGGTTCTTCTACACATCATCCAAACACCTCCAGGGATGGTGACTCCACTACTACCCTGAGAAGATTCTTCGAGGGCTTGGCAAGGAAGAAATGAAAATTTTTTCTTAATATACAATCTAAACCTCCACAGGAGCAATTTAAGGCCATTTCTTCTTGTCTTATCACTCATGTCCCAGTGGCCATGGCAGCTACTGAATCCTACTCTCTGCTCTTAGTTCCCCTTGGCTGGGTCAATCCCAGTAGCTACTCAGAGCAGCTCAGCAGAAGACTGCAAACTCCTGATGGGAGCCCAGGCTGAGGAAGGGAGTCATGGGGCTGCGGAGAGCAGCTACTGGAAAGGCCACCCAAAAGAGGAGGACTGGGCTGGTGGATGTGTCTCTCAGACTTTACACAGCCAAACTAAGTAAAAAGCACCTGATATTCTGAGAGGAGAGGGAAGAAGGAATGAGGCCCTGTGCAGTATCCTGCTGCATCCCGAAGGTGGCAGGGCTCTGGCAGAAGCAGACGCTGCTCTCTAGAAGGAGGGACTTGGAGAGCTTGCAAAAGTGAAACCCAGCTCATCCCATGACAAACTGATGGCCGGCTTTGCCGACGCTGACAGGGTGAATTACTGGTGTCTCAGAATAAGGTCTGCCCCTTTCCCTGCTTTGGTTATAAAAGCATTCTCTGGGGAGGTATGGATGGCTCCTCATTTCTTTTGGCTCTGCTCAGGCCACAGCTGTAGCAACATGATTGTTTTGTGAGTGGAATGGTATTATTTTTTGTCATAACTTTCATATGCTGGGGCCTCTTCAGCTGATTTTTTTTTTGTGCAATATATATATATATATATATTCCTTCCTGCTCTGAGAAGCCTCTTCCCCATCTCCAGGCCTCTCCTGCACCCCTCCTTTCAAGATATACAATTGTATTGTGGGTCTCTGGTGCGTGACTCTGCAAATGCTTTATGCTTTCTCCCTGGGGCTGACAGCCGTTCCCACCACTGCCAAATGGCAGCAGAAAGAAGCAAGGCTGTCAGCCCAGGCTGGAGGCTTTCTTTTCTCCTGTGGTCCCCCAGGTCTTCTTCTTATAAACATAACTAGTGTGACGCCAAGGAAGAGATTGTGTTAAGTCTTCCAAATAAACTTTTTGGACTGTATGTGCTGCTGGCTTCTGCCAAGAGCAGCTTTCCTCACCACAGCAGGGGACAGTGTCCTATTGGCCCTTTTGCCATGCTACTTGACCAGGTCTGGTTTTTTTTCTCCATAAGCACTGTTATCAACCCTCCTGTAATCATGCCAGCCTTGAGCCCAGGGTTGAACAAGGAGAGATTAATAGAATCATAGAAACATTGAATGGTTTGAGTTGGAAGGGATCTGAAAAACCACCTAGTTCCACTCCCCCTGCCATGGGCAGGGACACCTTCCACTAGACCAGGTTGCTCCAAGACCCATCCTGCTTGACCTTTTACACATCAGGGACAGGGCAGCGACAACTCCTCTGGGCAACTTGTTCTAGAGCCCCACCACCCACCACAATAAAGAATTTCTTCCTAATACCTAACCTAACATCTTTCAATTTATTAAACAGCGGGTGAGTTTGTGATTTTCTTAGCTGATGCACTTGGTACCAACCCCAGTGTATAGCCCAGAGCTGGTAGAATGTGCTGCTGGACAAAGCCTTCATTATCAGCAGCTGAGGTACCTGCCCTGCTTTTTGACACGAGTGGAAGGCAGGGCTGGGAGAGGCTTCGAGCAGCTGGGGCCAGGGTGCAGCTGCCACTAGATGTCAGCCATTCCTTGCTGCAAGGCAGAAGGGCTTCGAATGCAAGAAAAATCCCTGAAAAACTGAATTTCTGCTTTTCCATGGCACTCTGCTTATCATCCCTTACCAAGTACTTGAATGAGAGTGCCTCTGAGCAGCTTTGGAAGAAAACACTTCATCCATTAAAACATTTACTGTCAGGCTGTTTATCTGCATAGTAATATTTTAAGATTTAATATTGTAGAAGCAGAAGCAGTTTGCTGAATGATTTGCATCTATTTTGCAGGACGGATGTTATTTCCTTCCTCAGAGTAAGATCAGGAAATGAAAAAACCAGACAGGAAACTAGCTAAACGCTGATGGAAATATAAGATGAAGATATTTTTATTGCCAGTGTATTGACAAGCCATGGGTAGTTGTTTGGGTTTTTTGTTTTGTTTTGGTTATCTTTAATGTTTTAAACCTTCAATTTAAAAATGGACAATATTTAAGTAAAGCATCCATCTTCTGAGCCCTCCAAGTGGATCTAATTAATAAGCACTTTTTCTTCTGGAAGGAAACACAACAACAAAATCAAAGTTATAAATTACAGTGAACTTTCT
Organism: Sinosuthora webbiana; assembly: GCA_013397395.1. NCBI lineage: Eukaryota > Metazoa > Chordata > Aves > Passeriformes > Sylviidae > Sinosuthora > Sinosuthora webbiana. The sequence goes on from VXBN01002398.1 coordinate 1,581,685, forward strand.
GGTGCAATAGCATTTGTCTTTGGCATTTAACCTGTTTTCTCTGGTGTTGTACCTAACATCTGGCACACAGGATATCCCTGCTCCCCGAAAAAACTGGGAAAAAAACCCAACAGTTTCTCAGTCATACCTTGGCGTGTGAGCCCTCATTTACTGCTGCTCCCCTCTAAGCCACCTTTGTGCTCTTCCAGCCCGTGGTGACTGTTTGGTAGGCTGTTCCCAGAGCATAAAACAAAACATCTGGTTGCTAACAACACAAAGCTGTTACAACAGCTGGAGTCTGCCAGGATGTACAGGACCTCTGGTCAGAAATCATTTCCCAGCTGCAGGAAATAGAGTGATATGGGATCTATTGCACCGGCTCAGCATCAGCTGAGAGCTGCCTGACCTGCACCCATGCTCTCACCCATTCCTCTCAGTGAGGTGCAGCAGGATGGCAGGACCCTGCTCCAGCTGGGACTGTGCTCTGCCTCATTTCTGTTGCAGCTGGTGCTGGCTTTGCAAACACGCAGAGATACTTTGCTCTTAACCGGACTGCCAAACTCTGGTGTAACTTCTGTTACACCAAAGTTTGGCAGTCCAGTTAAGCCATCCTAGATTGAGAAAGAGGCTGCAAACTCCTGCCCTATATTATGAGCCAGGCATGCTGAAAAGGGCACTGTGGAGCATCAGCAACACAGCTGCGATGGGGCTGCGTAAAGGGGCATTCGCCCATAGGTGAGCAGTTCACATCTGGACTCAGTCCTCCCAGTTAAAGAACTAGGGAGATACCAACAGCCCTACTGAAGGCTTTTCTATTTTAGTTGAGGCTGGGGAAGCTAGAAGCAGGCAGTTGTCACTTTGCTCTTTCCCACCCCTACAACCTCACAGGTAGACATAGCTCTGGCCTGATGGGGAAGATGGTGCAAGAGGGCCTGGGAAGCAGCTGTGCAGGATGATGCCTGCACCATACCACAAGTTGTACTGGCAAAGTGAAGGAGGAGCTGAAATGTGGCACCATTATGGCGGTGAGTGGCTGAGGATGGAGGAGGTGTGGTGGAAACCATCACTGAAGTCAGGGACTTGGTGATACCATATTTTCACATTACTGGAGCTTAGGCTGCTCCTGATCGCTGGCAGCACAACTCTGGCCTCCTTCTCTACAAACTCCCCAACATTTGCTTTCTTTAAAGACAACAAAAACAACAAAAACAAAAAAAAAAAAANGAGAGAGAGAGAGACAAAACCAACCAAGTAAAAAACCCAAGCCTAAATATCAAAACAACCACAAGAAATCGTCATAAAGGCTAATTTTTTGTGAGCATTGCATACAGATACATACTTCCCACAACAGGCAAACCTGAGTGGATTTGTCATCTCCGTGGCTTGGGGAGCCTGCTCACCATTCAGAGCCACTCCAGCAATCCACTATCACTTCATAGGTGATGTTCTGGGACACTTGACGTAAGGGATCTGCGTGAAGGCAAGCATCCATGAGAGAGACCTGGAGCAGCCAACGCCTTCTTAAATGCCACGCCTGAGGTTTTCAGGTGTTATGAACAAGAGGGAGATCCTGCTCCTTCCCCATGAAGCTCTCTTATGTTTGTTACAGTTAACAGAAGCTTTATTAAAGACTCATTAGGATAAGTTTGAGAGATTGCATCAATCACCAGCCTGAGAACATTTACAATGATGAGCTGCCAAAGGCATGAGCAAATCACTCATAATTACCAGTTCTAGATGCTGCTCTTCAAAACTTGATTAGCTACAGATACACAGGTGATAGTTGCTACTCTTTTTTATAGCACACCCTCACTATTATCCACTCTAGTCTAATTTAGGTTTTTATTAGAATAACATTCTGTAATTAAATAATCCCACACACAGATTGTTTCATGATGGAGACAATTAAGTGGATTTAAATAATTAATATTGCATACTGTTCTATCAGTGTCAAAAGAAACTGGTGAGGGATGCACACAAAAAGCAACTCCTTGCTGTTCCCATACATGACAACTGTGAACAGAAATGACAATCAGGAATGAAAAGTAGAGCATTAATAAGCTTTTGTTTGTAGAAAACCATTGCTAGAAAATGTAGGCATTCAACTGAATCTCTCCTCTGAAGGGCTAAAATCACTGAAATCACCCATAGGAATTAACTCCTTTTAAGCAGGTTACTAAGATTAGGATTTTCCCCTTCCCAAAGCCACTAGTAGTTCCCATATACTGAACAGACCGGTGGTGACACTGCCCTCCTCCACCACATGCTCCAGATCTGAACGCTCACGCTTTGGATGTACATATTCCATAACACCTGGAAGAGCCGTACAGGAGGTGCTGCTCTTCTCAGGAGCCACATTACAGCAGTGCTAGAGCAGCAGCGGTCTGTGTTTCTGTATTGCTTTCCAGTTGGGATTTGAGGACGTGCCCCCACAACACCAAAGCTCCAGCTGCAGCCTCAGCCAGCACCCGGGACCTGTGTGCTGTCTTTGAAAGGGTTTCTGTCCATCCCATGTGCAGAAACATGAACATACTTTCACTGTTGCCCAACCATGTCTTGTTCTCAGTTATTGTATCCAAACCATGCTGGATTAACCCATTCAAAGCATCCTTTCACCACAGCATAAGCATTTCAGTCCTTCTTCCTTCAAGGGAAACACTTCCAACAACACTGAAGCCTACTTAAGAAACGAACTTACCAAAAATGTGAAGGTTGCCAGGAACTTTTTAGTTATCCACAGAGGTTAAAGTTTTATTTTGATATAAAAATTAAATAGCAAAGTTGGTTTGGTTTTTTTACAGTGATAAATTAGAAATTTACAGTACATACATTGAAGTAGATATATTTTCTGTACACCCCAAAATAATCAGTGTCTATTTCCTCAAAATTCAGAGAAAGGAGCTAACTTGTCTGTTTAATTTAAGAGCTAAGCTTGTACCTCTCTGGAAGACGCTTCTGAAACCTGCAGTGCCAAGAGCACACGCTGAGGGGGGAGATGGGAGCAGGGACTGCGCAATCGAAGGAAACGCCTGCAAAGTTTCTGGTTGTATAACCACAGCAACTGCACTTCCGAGACAGGATTAGTCACACCGGTTTTGGCTTTAAGCTCGTAACAATGTTGAAATGAGAGAACTCAAGAGTTGCTGATACCCGCTCCTCGCTCTTCTCAAGCACCAATTTTTAGGATGTCTGCTGCGTCTTCCCACTTATACAGCCCAGACATGAAGCCAGGTAAATGCATGTGGGTGAATACACCAATGGAATGGTTTAATTGATGCAACCACTAATTTCACTTTGGGTCAGTACAGTCTTCCCCCAGCTGCTGGGGAATGATGTCTCTTCAGGAACAGCAGCTGGTGCCTTGCCTCCCCCCAGCCCACCTCTTTGCCATAGCATTTGAATCCCTCACATGCTTTAATGGAATATCCATCCAGGACCCTCCTAGGGCTACGCAGTGCCATCCTCATCCAGCTCACTGTGTCTCACATCACCAGGGGCATCCCTCTGTCAACAGTTCACAGGATCACAGGCAGAGATGGAAGGATTTGATAAAAAGGCACTATTTACCATTCACTTCTGTGTATATAACAAGGTTAAAAATGCCATTTATTGAATCAGTCTCCTCAAACATGGGTCTTATTGGCCAGGAGAGTATCCAAAGCATTTCAGAGGGAAGCACACCTTGAGTGAACATGACACCTCAGCACAGGCAAATACTAGGTTACAAAAAAGGGTCATACTGCATCCTTGCTCCTTGAAAGCCAACATACAGCTTCTCACTTCACATTCCTCACTGCGCCAGCAGAAAGACTGCATGATGGAGAAGCTCAGCCATCTGAAGATCTCACACTTGCAAAACTCCTTGTTCACAAAGGAATAACCAGATCCAAACACAACACTAACAGCGAGAGACTTTATGGAGAGGGTGAAAAGACCCAGCTGGAATGTGGTGTTGGCCAAGACAGTGCTTGTGTGTCTTGAACAGAATGTGTCAAGTTGTCACTTGTTCTGCTGGAGAGGGAGCCCAACCGCAAAGACTGCCATTAGGGTTTGTTTGGGGTCTGGATTTTGTTTGTAAAAGAAAAAAAAACCCCGTTCTCTAGCACATGTTTCAACACTGACATTGAAACAATACATGCTTCTGGGACGGATTAGTGTTCACTTCCAGAGCTGGAGTGAACAGTGGTTTGGGAAGCACATGGGCACCTGTGTTAGGAAAGCAAGTACTTTAATAAAGCAGCATCTGCTCTCAGCTGCCCTGGAAGATCATGGGAGTTGGGGCACCAGGGGGATGCTCTGCAGCTGATCAGGTTCCACGCAAACAAAGGAAGCAAAAGCTTGGGGCACATAGGTAAAACCAAATGTGTTTCAAAGGGATAGAGCACCATAACAGTGCTCTCTTAAGTGCTTCTAGAATATTTGTATTTGCATCACCTTTCTTACAAGCGCCTGGACACTACATTCAGCTCCCCACAAGCACAAGCTGGTGCCTCCTCAAATAAAAGAACAAGAAAACGCAATGGTACTTTGAAACAACATTATTCACCAAGAAGTTGGATTCCTTTCCAAAAACTGGAAAGGTCTCTTGCTCCTGAGGACTGAATGTCTGCTCACATTCTGTGTGTAAATATACATTAAAAAAAGGTCTCTGTAGCTGTCAGTGAGCAATTGAAGCATCATTGTGAGGCAGTCAGCTATACTGCAATGTCATGGACTGAGAATGTTCTTTTAATTGCAACTGACACACATAATTATACAACTGATCTGCGTGAACACGAGGTTGCCAAGGAACTTAACATTTTGCTTCTCCACAGACTGGCGTCTACAGAGGAGATACCATCACACTGGATGAAATACATTAAGACTTAATTGCTCCATGCAATGAGACTCCAGAGAGAGACAAGTAAGTTTGCTTGGAGAAACACGGCATTGTTTGAGGGTACCTTCAACTAATTTTTCTCTTTCCTGTAGGAAGGAACACTATATAGTTAAGACTTTTTTTCAAGCTAATAAATGCAGCAGAATAAAGTGGTCTGCTAGAAATAGCAGGAGCACCTGAAGGGGCAGGAATGGAGGCAGAGGGATAATGATAATAGGTGTGGAAGACCATATACAATTTCCCAATTTGAGCTGATTCCTCTGCTTCTGAGGATGGCCTTGAGTAAAGCTTTTAGATTTTATAAATATTGATAGAACCACAGAATAACTGAGGTGGGAAGAAACACAGGGAGCTTGAAATTCCCACAAGGCAGAGTCAACTGTCCATTCAGACCAGGTTATAAATGGCAAAAAGAATGAGTCAAAATTATTATTAGGCCATTAGATGACTGAAAAGTCATCCTCACTAATACCTCACTAAATCCTACTCATCACAAATGGAAAATCCATTTGCTATTTGTTTCAGGACATGATCCCTGACTGAACTGTACAGCGTATTGGAACACCAGAATTCCCCCATAAAGCCAGAATCCTCATCAAGCGCTTCCTTCTCAATGCTGAACTCAGAAAGAAGACATCTGACTGAGGTCCTGGGTGCTCCATCTTCTGGTAATTTGGTAACTGGACCCTAATTAAGCCCAGAATTTGGCCCTGGACTGCCTTTCCTCCATCCACTGTAAGATGATGAAAGGAAAACATCATCCCACAGCTATGGCCTACAGCACCTCCATTTCTAAAGACTTCAGTAATTGCATCCTGCTTTAAAAAAAAAAAAAAAAAAAAAAAAAAAAAAAAGAAAAAAAAAATGTTCAGGTAGTTCACAGCTTTTAAAGCCTCCCTGGGCTCTCCTATTTTGGGCAGCATGGCTTATGGCTATTGTATCTGCAGCATGATCTCTTTGCTGTTTATCCTTTAAGGCTTATTTTTCTCCCATCCCCAGAGACAGGTTGTCTAACCGTCCCCCTACGCTACTACCCAACATTTACACAGCAATGCTTACACAGGATCAGTCCTTCACAGGAGAGCAGTCAGACCAGCAGGATGCTGTCCTTTTCTCATACCACGGTCTCGTTGCCTTTCCCGGGTTTCACCCAACCGTCTGTTCTCTTCTCCCGTTTCACTTTCCCTGAGTTCACCAGTCTGTTGGAGCACTTCTGCCACGTGTGCAGAGTTTTGGCTGACCAGATCCACATACCTGACGTAATACCCACCAGAAGGGACATGAAAATTTTGAGCATCTCCACTGCCATATTGGAATCATCTGCTGAATAGCGGAAAATGGCCCAGTTGGAGATCTCATAGAAATAACAGGCGATGACACACGTTGCTGGGACGGTGTACAGCACTGAAAAGACTCCAATTTTGACCATCAGTCTTTCCAGTTTGTCAGTTTTAGTTCCATCTTTCTGGAGATTAGACCTGATTTTAAATAAGGCCACGAGCCCTGCTGCAATGAATAACGTCCCAATGACCAGGTAGGTAAAAAGCGGAGCCACAACAAAGCCTGTCAGCGCATCCAGGTTCTGGTTCCCAACATAGCAGAGGCCGGTGAGCTCATCTGCATCTACAAGTCTCATAATCAAAATAACGATGGTCTTCACCGCCGGGATGGCCCAGGCTGCGATGTGGAAATAGGAGCTGTGCATTTCGATTGCTTCGTGGCCCCACTTGAGTCCTGCAGCCAGAAACCACGTCAGTGTCAGAATAACCCACCAGATGGAGCTAGCCATCCCGAAAAAGTACATCAGCAAGAAAATTATCGCACATCCTGTGTTCTTAAGACCTTCTTGGATAAGAACAGGTTCTGCTGCCTCTTCAAAATCACAGGATATCCTTTCCCGGCCCACAGTTAGCCTCACAATATAAGCAATGCTATAAATATTGTAGCACATGCTCAAAAATATGATTGGTCGCTCCGGGTAGGAAAATCTGGATGAATCAATCAGGAAGGTCAGGACTGTGAAGGCAGTCGAGATGAAGCAAAGACTGGCCCATATGGCCATCCAGATATCTGTGAATTCCTTAGCTGACCTGCTGTACAGACCAGCATCGTAGCCACACTTCAGGACACAGCTCAAGCTTCTCTTCACCCAAATGTACTGATCTGAGTTAGATCCCATGCCGTGGCACTCTTCCCCAGGCTGCAAGGAGGTCTTGCTGTGAAGGGGAACCTCTTCATCTCCTGGGCCCTCCATGCACATGTGGTTGTGATCATTCTGGGGTGGGAATTTGCTGCAGTTTAGGGCGTCTGGCCAGACAAACCCAAATTCTTTTAAAACAGGTTCACATCTTCTTTTGACAGAGAGGCACATGCCTCCACAGGGACCTATGGGGATGTTAATCTTCTCTGTGCACATCGGCACATAAACCGAACACAGGAAGAACTGGAAGAGAGAAACAGAAATCACAAGCGAGTCAAGGGAAAATTAAACAGGTTGCAATATAACAAGTTTTCTTTTTTTTTTTCCTTTTCAGCAGTAATATTTGGTCCTTTGCCTTAAAAAAACAGGAAGCAGCATAAAACAAATAAACCAAGAACAATAAAAACAAAAGAGAAAAGAAAATAACAATGTTGTCTTCTTTCAGTTCAAATGTGGTCTGAAGCCAACTCCTGAACACTTTACTCCCTAGATTAGCTCCATGTAAATTTAGCCCATCAGTTCCAATGAAGCAAGTGGGATTTAGCCAAATTTAAACCTCAAGGGTACAATTTAGGAAAGCAGAAAACCAAATTAAAGGGGTTTAAATAAATACATATATTTGTTCTGAGCATTGCTTGGATATTTCAGCTAAGAAACAAACAGGAGAAAAAAAAAAAGCATTTATTGAAATACTTTGGTTCACGATCCTCTTGGAAAAAAAAGTTTTTCTTTTAGAATAAGTTCACGTATACATTTACAACGGTGATAAAATATTGTAGTTTTATCGTCTTTTGAATAATAGTAATTCGGCGACGCGACACCGTGAGAGGAATTGCGTGCTGACTCGGGAACTCTGCTCCGAGAAACAAGCTGGGTTTTGTTTGAGGAAATCCATGCCCGTGGGGAGGACAGGGATCCTGCCATTCGCCTGGGAAAGAAACTTTCGCGGTGAAGCTCCCGGCGGGGTCCCGAGCTGTCCCAGCTCCCCGCGGCCAGCTCCGCTCGTTCTGCAGGGAATCGGGCGCGGCACCTGGGGCACGGTCGGGACGGAGGGGCAGCGGCCGGGAAAGCTCCGGGAGTCGCCGCAGCCCCCGCGAGCGGGCGGGAGGAGGTTACCGCGCTGCGGCGGGCAGCCGGGACACCGCCGGGACACCGCCGGGACACCGCCGGGACACCGCCGGGACACCGCCGGGACACCGCCGGGACACCGCCGGGACACCGCCGGGACACCGCCGGGACACCGCACCTCCGCCCAACGTGAGCAGCGCTCTCTTCCCAGCCAGCCAGGAGCGACGCTGCGAGGCGGCGCGACTTTCGGGCTGGTTTAGTACTGAGTCGAGGGGATGGGGATAAGGACGGGGTGCTGGGGGACAGCAGCCGGCCCGGGACCGCACGGCCCCGTTGTGTGTCGTCCCCACCACGCCCACGCAGCCAGGTCCCCCCGGAGCCCCGACGCACCTGGAGCTGGCTGGAGCAGCCGTACTGGATGAGGGGGGTGAAGGTGGTGAGCTGCAGCTCCGCGTCCGCCTGCAGCTCGTGCCCCACCAGGTTGGGCATCTTGGTGACATTGTAGCCCAGGTTCTGGCACATGGCGATGCGGATGGCGTCGCAGCGCCGCTCCTCCTCGTCGCCGAAGCCCCGCGCCCCGCCGAGCNCCGGCCGTGCCGTGCCGCACGGGCCGGCTCCAACGGGGCGGGCCGGGGGCGGCTCCGCTATTAAACAGCCTCGCCGAGAATCGGCCCAGGGGAGGGACGCGCCTCCCGGCCCGGCCCTCCCGGCGCCACCGCCCCCGCCGCGGGAGCCCGCCCCGCGCAGCGCAGGGCAGGGCAGGGCAGGGCAGGGCGAGGGGTCGTACCTGCGCTTCGGCCGGGCAGCGTGGGCTCCGCCTCCGGCCCCGCTCCCTGGGGAGCCCCGACCCTCACCCCCAACCCCGCGGAGCCCGCTTCCACCGGCTGCGTCCCACCGTTCCTCGCAGGGGCCCCTTCTCCTTGGTGACCCGCTACCTGCATCCCCCATCCTTCATCCCTCAGAAGCCCCGGGGATTCCTGTCAGTGTCTCGTCACCCCACTACAGGTTCCCCCTTCTGTCCCGTGTGCCAGCGCCCCTGGGAGACATCGTCACTATCCCCAGAGTTCCCACCGTGAGTGTTGGTCCCAAGGGCTCCCCAAGTTCGGCTCCGCCGGAACAGGGTAGGCTGAGCCCCGTGCAGATGTATTTGGGCTCAGCAGATGTGTCCGGGCTCATCGTGCCCCGATCCTCCCCACATTTTTGGCCTTTCTCCAGCCCTAAAATGCTCAGCTCTTCCACATGGGGTTAAAAATGTGCGGGGTGGCTTTCTAAGCTGCTGCTTTGTCTTCTCAATGCGTTAAACTGCACCGCTGGGTCACATCTGGGCTGTAGCATTGTTTGTTTTTTCACTGGGGCCATGAAACCTGTAGGGCATTGCTAGGTACCTCCTGGCATTTGTATAAACCCCTGTAAAATAAGTAAGTGTGGATGAAGCATTTGTGAATTTGGGAGGAAAGGGCTGGATGATTAAGCAGACCTTTAACGTGTCAGCAGGAGGAGGGATTAAGAGCAGAGAAACAAGGCTCACACTTAAATTCTCTTGATATTATTTACTCCTGTAATAAAATCTAGTTGAGCTGGTTGTGCCTTTAGCAAAAAATATGTCATCTATTAATGAATTGTTTGTAAAGCACTTTGAAAATATTTGTAAAGCCCTGGTTAAGCAACCTCCTTCTGTGTGCATACAGCATGTGGCATATGCATGTGCTCCTGCATGTGCAGGGTGTCTGTCACAGGTAGCCAGGCCTCTGAGTGCACCTCGGGGCCTTTGCTGCTCCCCATTATTCCCCAGCTCCATTGGTCAACCAAGACTGGGACTAATGGGATAAGCAGCCCCTCAGCTATTGCTCCTTACCAAGCACAAGACTGTAAATCACAGCAAAACCTGTGCTATGAAATGCTCTGTGCTCACTCACTGCACATTTCCCCTCTGAGGCTCTGTCGCCAATGGAGTTTCTTTACCTCAGAGAGGGGGGAAACTGTGTGTGAGCTGCCCTGGGACGTTGCAAGGACTGATGGGCATTAATGTGCTTTCCTCTAGAAAGATGGGTAGGTGCTTTAATTGAGGTTTCAGGAGCGTAGGTATTTATATGCTCTTATATTTATAATAGCGCTCATTGCTGTAACATTTTACATCTAGATTGAATAAACAGTGTCTCTAACCTCACAAAATCCTCGTGAGGCAGACAAGTAATATTATCTTAACTTTTTAAACACAGAGGCAGAGAGTGCTCCAGCCCAAGGTCAGGCAAGGAGCCTGCAATGGAGTCAGCAACTCAACCATATCTTGCAAAGCCCATGTGTACCTGCAGGCATTGCTGTCTGGACCCGGCAGTGCTCAGCTGCTAATCTGGGTGGGTGATAATGCTGTGAACACACATGGTGTGCTGCACATGTCCACTGAGCTGTTCCCAGCACCACCGAATTTACCTTCCCTAGCACACAAGTGCAGGGAATGGGTGATGGGCACTCCCCATGCAGTCAAACACATCAGAGTAACAGGCAGGCTTCCACAGGAGAAGGTTTTGGTTAGAGTTTATTTGTTTTCCAAATTATGTAGGAAAGAAGGCTAGAGGGAGAATCATAGTGACCTTAAAAACTATGCATCTTTGTCTTAGCATGTGAAACCCCTTTTTATCTGCCATCTCCTGCTGCAGTTAGGCACCAAAGCAGAGTTTGCTGCTACTAGAATCAGGCCTTTACCTACTTCCCATTAAATAAACCACCTACTGCATATTCAGAAGTGACAAATCAAAGCCCTTGGCGCACGGACCTATTCCTTGGACTAAATAAAACTACAGTGGACACAAGTACCTTTGTAGAAGAACTCTTCCCCCCCAAAAAAACCTCCTACCACTATTGCCTCTTCTTTCAGAATACAAAATAAATATTAGAAAGTACCACACTGCTCTGTTTGCTTTGGAAAGTCTTTTAGATAATGGGAATTAGTTTTCAAAACAAGAGTGCTGTGAGAGCCAGTGGCAAACCATATGAGAGGTTGGAGTTGGAAAAAAAGGTAATTAACCTGCTTTGAACCTTATGCATATAACAGTGATTCAATGTCACACTGATAAGCATGTAGATAACATTTTCTTTAAACAGATCAAAATAGGAAAACTTCTGGATAGTGGATTTATAGATTCTTAGATCACTGGGCAGTGTGAGACACTGGCCTGAATCTGGCACAGAAAAAGCTATATTCTTTCCTCAATTATTGATTGCCTGATTTGCAGCGTATTTTTTTATAAATTTTGTTTTGAGGGTTCTTTAGTTGAAGGATCATCAGCCACCCTTACAAATGTTCTTTGTTGTCACCACCAATAATTACATTTGGTTTCTAGTCTGAGTTATCTTCAGCTTCCAGCCACTGATTTTTGTTCTATCTTTGCTGGACATGTTGAGAATTCATTATTGAGATTAACCCTGTAGGTAATGTCAGGCTGTGACTAAGTTACCTTATGCCCTTTTTTAGTTATCAAAATAGATTGAACTTCCTGACTTTCTTATTGTAAGGCATCTTTCCCAATTCTTAATCACACTTTTGATTTTAAAGGAGCAAGATTTTACCCTGCCATTTAAATACCACTTTCAGCTCAATCCATCCTTTACAGTATAAATAGATGTGTCTGAATTAGTAGTCTAAGCACCCTTGGTCCCTTTAGAGTCAAGAGAGGTAAAGTCAAGATAGACAGGCACTTGCAGAAGGCAGCTTACATAATAGGAATGACATTAATACAAAATCCTACTTATTATTATCATCTTGTTTTTAGTATTTTCCCCTTATATTTGTATGTAATTTTTTGCATATTTATTAAGGCCATGGACATATTTTTACACTATGAAAATAAATAATGCTTACCAGGATCTCTGAGTCTTCAACTGATTTGTAGGGCATCTAGGAAGCTTCATAACTCTTTGGACATTTTCAGTGCAACAAGATTTGCCTGGACTGTAGTGGTAGAACATTGAGTCCTGAGCTCAGCCTTCCCACTGGAGTGATACTCATGCCAAAAGCTCAGTCCTACAAGATGACCTCACACACAACTTCTCCAAGGACATGATCTTTTCTACTCCATCACAAGGAGAGCCAGGACCAATGCCTTGCAGGCAGATCTGAGAAAACTTGGGTATCCTGTTGGTTTTCTAAAAAAAAAAAAATAAATGTGGATACCACATTAGGAAGTGGTTATTTTAACTAAACATAGATCTCAGCTTTTAGTCAGATGAATTTCATTCTAGAAATACCTCTATCTCTCAGTTGACTGTAAAAGGAATGTAGGATGACCAGCCCAGTGGTGAAAACTCCTAGAGGTGTCTAGTGCTGGATGAGAATAGTCCCTGCCTCCCAGCCAGTCTCCTGGGAGTTGATGAGAGAATATTCACATTGCCTTCCAGAAAGTTCTTTCAAAGATCTTGTATAATATATAGAAGTCAATAATATAATAATATTATATTATAGTCAATATAGATACAATTCAATAATAACATAAGTCAAATAAACATTTAAGACTTTTAAAATGTGTAGATTCTAGAGTGGTTTTTGGGCACTGAAATTGTAAGAATGACTTAATTACTATTAGTTATCTCTATGATACAACTCATCTCATATGTATTTTTCAATATACAACAAAAATGACTGTTGGACCTAGCTGTTACCTGTTTTGTTTACTCACAATTCCACAACTTGCATCAAGTAACAGACTTCTACCAGTAATGACTTTTTTTTAGTCTCAATTTACATAAAACAGTATTTTCTTTGAACATCTGTCCATTAATTTTTTGTTGTTGTTGTGTATATTTTGTCACATTCTTGTCAATCCTTTTGGATTTATATTCATTCAAATCAATGTCTCCTTCCTACTCTTTGACATTTATACTTTTATTAAACTTAATTAACTTTATAATTTTTAAATTTTATTGCAGTTTTTTTTTAACAATTCCATCTGAATTCCAGTTGAATTTTTTACTCAGGATCTTCTTTCTCAAAATCAAGACCTAAATCAATCACATTCTTATTCAATGATGTCTTTGCAAGCATCTAGCAACATATTTTAAATGGTTTTCCTAATTACCATTCATAAGCTTAACATAAGCTTTCTCCCTTACTTCTGTATCTCATGAGGCTGACTCTTTTAAGGGAGGAAATACAAATATTCCCCTCTTTGCATTTATCCATTATCGTCATAGTTTCAATTGTCCAGTAACAATCAGAAAGAAATGGTATTGTCGTGACACTTCCAGTGAACATGGCACTACACAATCTCAGAAAAAACCCAGTGCAGTGAGCTGCCTATGTATTTATGCACATGTACATATATAAATATGCAAATATATTTACATACACAAATATCTGGGGGTTTATATATGAGATATTCATAGAATCACCGAAACATTAAAGTTGGAGAAGATCATTAAGTGCAAGCACTAGCCCAGCACTGCCAAGCTAAAATCACCACCAAACCACGTCCTTAAGTGCCACATTTACATGTTTTTTGAACACTTCCAGGAATGGTGAACTCTTCACTTCCTTGAGCAGCCTGTTCCAAGTGCTTGATCACCTCTTCAGTAAAGCAATTTTTCCTGATATCTAATCTAAACCTCCCCTGGTGCAACTTGAGGCCATTTCCTCTTGTTCTGTTGTTCACTGGGAGAAGAGACTGCCCCTCACCTTGCCTCAGGTAATTGTGGACAGCAGATACAATACAGGTAACATCAGTGCATAAGGGGGTGAACATTGTGGCACTCTTACTCAATGATGTTGAATCAATCAACACTGATCTCAGTGGGGCAGGACTTGTCCCAGACTTTAAAATAAAGTGTATATTATGTGCAAATTTACCTGCAGAATGCTTCTGGGCCTGACCCAGTGGGATTTGGCTCCTGATACTCTCAGGATACTCTGTTTAAATTTCTACACTTGGTGCCTCGGTGTGAGCCAGCTCTCCATGCAAAGGGACACCCAGACAATATCAGCAGTGTGTCCAGAGCACCAGTCTCCTGACAGGCTGTGAATCTCTCATTTCATGCAGTTATGACTGTAATTTCTTTAAGGTACTTCAGTGCAGCTAAGTTGTGACACAGATCCCATATCTAGATTCACATGTATAATTCCTTGCATGCCAATTTGGGTCACTAGTTACTCCATGACCCTTAAAAGTCAATATTTGGTTTGCACAGAGACCTCAGAATTTGGTTTTATAGCATTGTAAACAGGAAATTTCAGTGCTACTTAATATGCATAATTTTGAGAAATCCTTTGCATTAAGATAGCATCAAAACACTCGACAGTACAAGAGGATTTCTCAGATGATGGGTGGGGTTAGAAATCCAGGTGGCACAGAGGTATCACACACAATGTTCCATGGGGAACAGGGAGCAAATCCATAAATCTCATAAGATGAAAGGTGCCCGTATAAAGGCCACTTAGGTCACTTCATCTATGTGTTAGTATTTTTTTTTTTCACATAGGTATTTCTCTTGTTAACTTGAAGATTATTGAAAATAATTTCAATTTAAAAATAAAATGTACACAGTTTTCCAAAAGTCCCTTTCTTCATTTAATTCAGATTTATATACCTCTCCAACCAGATTAGCAGAACAGGCAAGGAGCTGTGAGGCAAAGTCACTCTCAGGATCTGTTGAGACAAAAACATTTGCACAATGAGTTTTTCATAGTGTATCCACGTTTATAAAATTTTGTGGTAAAATACAAATCCCATACAAAAAACCCTGCCCTCTTCCCTTGCCTAATTTTGGCAAACTTCTTAGGGAAGCTCTGCTGCAGAGATATAGCATGACCAATTTCAAGAACATCTCTTCCCATTTGGAAAATTAGTAGACTTTTTGCCGTGGTGGAGGCCAAACTCAGCATGAACTTTGGAATTAGTGTTTTTGTCTCTCAGAAGGACTTTCAGTTTAAACTGCTGCTCACCATTAGTTCTATAATGCTCAGAAACTCACATTTTGGCTTGAAATTTCCCACATTGACCTTAGCCCAAATGATTATTTTTTTTCTGGAAATGGATGAGCAGTTTTCTTCTCAGAAAATTGTTCACAGGTCCCTTTTTTTTTTTTTTTTTAGTGCTCAGATAAATCCAAACCAGCTTGAATTTGTAGCTTCAGATTTGGCGTGTGCAGGGTGCAGTCCTGAAGGAGGAATGCACTTTTTGTATCGTTTGAAGAAATTTCTTTTCACAATAGCAAATTAGCCTGAAAACTTTGGAAATAATAGACTGATTGCTCACGAGGCGTGATTTAGCCATGGTAGAAAATGACAGGCTGAGTTCTCCCTCCCTGAGAGGTCATGAGTCTTGCTTTATAAATAAGGCTTAGTTTCCTTTTTGCAGAGTCATCTTTCCCACTAAACCTTTCTGCATCCTGTTTTGCTTTAATTCTATGGCAGCATCAGAGGTTATTTCCTGTGTGTTTGCTGTCCATAAGCAACATTGTACTTGGCTTTCGGTGTCATTTTGCACGTTCTGTGCAGCAAATTTCAGTGCAGCTGACTTAAGATGGACTCCTTCTGCCTTACGTGAGACTCTGAGATAACTTACTGCTCCTAACTCACCCAGGTTGCTCTGAGTCCTGGTCTTCACATCCAGCTGTCACTAACATCACCACAAGCATGCTTATGGACACAGGGGAACAGATTTTTAAAAATCATCCTATAGTCCTTTCTCCTCAAATGTATTAACCAAGAAGTAAACACAAAGATTCCAAACATTTAAATTAATTAACTTATTACCAAATAAGTAAATATCAAGATTTTAAGCATGGACATTAATTAATTAATTAATCCATTATACTTTTTTATCTTTGGAAATTATATCAGGCTGAGATATAAATCCCTCAAAATCAAAGCTGAGAAGGTAGGTTTACTGTTATGCTTCAACTGGTTTGCCCTGCTCCAGTGATACCATGACGAGCTGGTTTAATCAATCTGTTATTGCAGGCTGAAAGCTGTTCTGTGTCACTGGAGCAGCACGAAGCTGTCAGGCGTGTGATGAATCTGGCCACAAATCTTAAAACGTACTATTTTTCCGCATTAAAAAGGCAATGTGAGCTGATATGCTGTGTTTAGTTACATAACAGCAAGTATTGACTTGCAGGGCACGGCTGGAAAAAAACCCTTCTTTGTATTGTGTTCGGCAGGCGGTGGGGTCACTCTCCTGGGAAAGGAACTCGACGTCTGCCAGGAGGTGAAGTCTGCTGCGTGCACGTTGCTTTTGTGGTGCCTGTGAATACACAAAGGGGGAGCTGGACACAGGAGTGAAACCTGTCCCGGTGAGGATAGGGGCTGCTGGCAGTGCTCTCTGGAGCCGTGTCACGCACCAGTAACGTGCCTTTGAGTTATACATACCTCTGCCTCCAGGACCTTATGGAGTCACAGGGAACTTTAAAATAAGCAGCCATACTTGAGCCTTCCAGTTCTAGCTGGGCTGCCCAGTTTACAGTGGCACTATTCTTCACTTTGTGGGCCATTTAAAACACAGTTACTGAGTGCTAATTATTTCCACATTCCTGTCTCCAGTGCAATTCTTTTATTTTTTCCTAACTTTCAAAAAAGTTTTAATTTATTTATGGTTGTTTGGTCTTTAAATGATTAGAGAATGCATTCAGCTTGAGAGCTGTATAATTATTTCACATAAGGAGATGAGTTTTTGTTAACATGTTATACACCCAGCATGCATGTAATTGCAAAATATATCCATGTTATTCTGCTTTCTCTTCCAGGATAGTTTATTCCTCTTTCTCACACAGACAGACCTGCTCTTCCATTAACCATTTGTATATGACATTCATAGCTTTTCTTTTTCTTTACCAATTCCTATTCCTATACACTTAAAGCAGTGCTACATTCACAGGAAGACAAACACATTAATGTCATAACAGACAGTGAGAAGGACTGGTCTGGCAAGTCTTTGGCAAACAGATTTCCTAATTTCTATCCAAGATGGCAAATTAATCATATGGATCACTGTTACACAAACCAAAGGACTTTCAAATCAGTCTGAGCACAAATAATGCCATTCTGTCTAGTGCAGAAGGCTTTGCTGCCAATCTACATTTGTCTTAGGTTCCTTGCATGCATACAGGTGATTACGTGGAGTGCAACCCACCTTACACTTTGCACGTATGTTCTCTTCCTCTGACTCCCTGGCAGGGCAGGGTAGGCCCAGGTACTGATTATTAGAAAACTAACAAAATAAAATAAATAGTGCTGTGATGACAAGGAGGGGTGGTGTGACCACAAAAGGAAACAGATCAGCTTAGTTTGGCTTCAACCGTGAGGGAACCGCACCCTTATTCTTTTATGCTGTGCTGATCATGGTGGTATTTTTGCACTTAGTACTGAGGTTTTGTTATCAATGGAACTAATGGTGAATTTTATTTTTATTATTACTGGATCTGGAATTTGAGTATGAACTGAACATTCTCGGGCAGTGTAATTTATATTTGGAGGCTGACAATTTATCTATTTCCCCACAGACTCATACATGAACTTGGAAAATAATGAGAGTTTATGTGAATTCCGTTTTTCTCAGGCATTTTTATTCCTGGGAGAGACTTCCATGGGCCAAATTACCATGAAAACTAGATTACAATGATGTTTCAGTTCCTTACAGTAAAAGTTCATGTCTTTCAGTACTGTTGACACTGTACACACATCCTTGGGGAATTATGAAAAATATAAAAAGAAAACTCCCAAAAAATGTGCATAAAAAACATAAGAAAGCTGCCATCTAACCTAAATATTCCCCAAATAAAACTAGAGCAAGTTATTTCCCAAACAGAAAAATTCTAGGCCACACTGGGCATGGTGCTATACTGAGAGGCAAGATTGTCATTTAATTTTTGACAAAAAATCACTTCAGATATATGAAGAAATTAGTTGAAAAGAAGATCAACGCACAAACAAACCCTTTTGCTCTCATCATATGGAGCAAAGCAGTGAAGAATTGGGTGCCGAATTTAGACAAAGGCCACTCTTCCAGTGCATCTGGCTCCTGAGGCTGAGGTAGAATGTTTTAACTCTGCAGGAAAGGCTCTCAAAGGCTCTCTTTTCCACCATGCCAAGATGACTGCAATGGAAGGAACCACTGCCAAGGCCAGTGACCCTCTCTGTCCTGCCCCAAAGCCTGCCTCTCCTTCCTGTGCACCTGATGTAGGGATATATTTTTTGATAAGTTTTGAGGGTGCTGGGTTTGTCTCCATTGAATACCATGTGGGAAGGCAGACAGAGAAGGTAACTGAGAGTCCAGTTCAGATCTAAGGTGGCTGCACTGGAGATGCTTCACTCTCCCTTGATTATCAAAGGAGCTGAGGATGTGTGTCTAATTCCTTAGCTCCTTCAGGCATCTGGGTAAAAAGGTAAGAGGAACTAACATAGGCTTAAGTTAAATAGGGGAGTGAAGATTAAGGAAGAATTTATGCAAGAACCCTTGGGCAACAGTGCATGGCTGTAGGATAAATATTCTTCCGCCTGACTAGAGGATCATTATAACATTGTTATTATAAGACTTGCACATAGAATATAATACCATGCACCTCCAGCCTTTGAATTAGGAAAGGATGAACTGGGTCCCAACAACATGATTTCTGTAAGTGAATAGCCAGCATTTACAGAGATCGTTTGTTAAGTAGGCACAAGGGAAAAGAGAAACCCTTCTGGAAAGTAGTATTGGTAAAAGATGGATTTACTTTCTTCAGCCAAACCAAACTTAGATGCAGAACGTTAAATTACATTTGTTTTGTGACCATGTAGATTCTGGTAAGCCTGTAAACTCATCCATCGCTTTTTTTGGATCATCAGTAATTATAACTCCTTCATACATTGGTCAAAGCTGCATACTCTTTTAAACTGGGCTATTTAGTTAACTTAAAATTTCACTTCATCACCTGAAAATGTGCTTTTCTGTGCTATTTTTACATTTTTCTCTCTAAGCAGAGATGGATGCAGTTCAGTGGGTGTGGGAGTGCCAGGAGGAGGTATAATTTCTTGCATACATTATGACTTTGCATGTGAATTTTGCTCAAGTTTTTATATGAGGGAACTTACTCAAACTGTATCATTTGAATTAATCCTTTTTTTGGCATTGCAACAGAATTTGGACATTAGTGGACATCAGGTCATTAACCACACTTACTGCCTTCTTTTTAGGGACAGCATGCTCTCCCAGCCAGAGCTGCATTGATTCCCTCCTGGGCTTTTGACCGAAGAGGTCTGTATAAAACATTAACATTACATGTCTTGTCCAAAAAAAGAACAAAGTAAATTCTTCTACTTTCCATAAATAGGATAAAGAAGGAAGGTGTTTTTCTGGTGGGGGACAGGAATGTAAAATGATACCATGTCAGACCAGTTACCTCATCTCTATGCACAGGCATATGCACATGCATACTGAGCTTGAGCCAATGCAGTGAACTTTCTGCTCTCTATCTTCAGAGTCTTCCAGTGCTAAAAACCACTATAAAAATATCGAGGGAAGCCTTCCCACAGTGACATATATCAGGCTGCAAAATGACTTCTCCCAGGGAGTGATGAAAGCCCTATCATTGATATTACGAACAATAGTAATTCTGAAAACATGATGTGCACACATTTGGACATTAAATGATCTGCAAGACATGTTTTCAAGATGTCTCTGCCACACAGAGGCATGGATGGAGTTTTGGGCCTAGGGCCCAGAGAGCAAACCTCTTCTTAATAAAGAATTTGAAATCAAGTTCGTCTCTTCTACCTTGGTCTGCAGATACTAATGTAGCCCACACAGCATTTACTTACAACTAGAAAAAACACTGGAAAATACTGTCTGGAAGACAATATAGGTAGGGCCAAAGAAATGGGCTATTATTTTACAAGGGGATTTTTTTCAAAGACACAAAGTTAGGTGTTCAACCTGCACTGACATCCAATGAAACTTGAACATCTAATTCCACAGGATTCTCTAAAAATACTGTCCCCATGATGTTAGGTCTTTCTCTTGGCCATGCCAGGGTTAGCATGAGGGAAGTCTCTGCAGGACATATCTGTAAATGAGATCAGAACTCAACCATAAAACAGTGACAGAATCGTCTGGAGCACACAGAGCTGTTCTCGGTGATGAGTATTTAACATCATTATTTCTGTGTTTATTACATTTTTTTCCCCTTGTGTTGTTTCTGCTTTATCGGCAGTTTTTATTTTAATTTTATTTTAATTTTATTTTATTTTAATAAAATCGGCAGATTTTATTATAATTTACTTTGCTAGTTCTCAGTCTATTTACAGAGAACAAAAGAATGTAAAACAGTAGAATAATAGTGTTTATTTTCACAAGTTTGAACTGATCAAATAACTCACGAGTCCCAAAGTGGAACCATGCTTGAGGTAGGTTAGGTCATCTCAAGTGTGGGGAAACAAACAGAAATATCCTATTCTTTGCTATTGTTTATTGTATTTATGCCACTTGAGAGTTTTAACAATACCACATATATAAAACATTTGTTCTTGCTTTCTGCATTATTCACAGTTTTCTCAAGGCTCTTTGGTGCCTTTTTTCCCGAGGACACTGTGATGTTGCTATGCTTCTGTGACTTTCTTAACTGATTGAGCAGAAAAGTTTGAAATTACTTCTAGGAATGAGCCAGAAGCACTTAAAAGAAGGTTTTGTTTTCTGAGTGCTTCTATGTTTTAAATTTTCTTGAGAGTTTTAACTAGTTCGCTTGAACTTATTTCCTTGATTCTTGTTCATATACACTGACAAACCTTGGTTCAGTAGAAAGAAACCAACCAACCAAGAGTCTGATGTTGCAAATCCATAATTGTTTTTTACGCTGCCTCGATTTTTGACAGGAGGTCCAAATGTGGATGTCTAAAGCTACATCTGCCCACCTAAACAAAGTATTTCAAAATCTAATAGTAATCATGGGTGTGTTGCTTCTTTAATTTGCAATTTAAACCACTTTCAAGACAACTGGCAGCAAAGTTGGAAAATAAAGGCAAAGGGAGCAGCTTGCCTCAAAGAGCCTCCTCTGAGCAACTCACTCTGCTCACAGAGATCTTTGGACATCCACAATCCTGCTGTAGTTTATTAGCCCAGGATAACGTAAATTTTCTGCCTATTTGAAAATATAAGCCTGAAAAACGAAGTAGTTCAGGAGTTGCTACTTAGGCTGTCGAATTCTACTGCTGTGACATCCAAGTGCTGGCAGCACAAGTGATCACAGTCCTGAGGCCATTTCAACATGAGCATTTGATAACTACATAGCTGAAATTTACTGTTCATTATTCTTCTGGAAAAAAGGAAATCAGGCTTAAATTGAAAGCCTTTTCAAAAGTGCTGAGTTCCTAGAAGCTATCATTAATTTTCAAAGGAGCTATTGGGTGCTCAATTGCTTTAGAATAATTACATTTCTGTCTGTGGCCTCAGCATCCCAACTTGATGGACAGTCAGTTTCATTACAGAAGCTTTAAGCACACTAGAAACTCCAAAAGGAGAAAAAACCCCGCACCTTCTGCGTATTTTCTTAAGGTCATGACTGAAATAATAAATAAAGTCTCAATAATGACCTCAGAAAAGTTAGGAGTAGAAAACAAAAGTTTTTATTTGAGGATATCGTCGTTTACCCCTGTCTCCTTTTCCTCTTCAATATTCTGAAACATCCTTGGTATTGACGCTGTCCACTCACTGCTGCTGCTCCTACAGGCAAATGACAATGACTGGCTGGTATCTATCCTACTTAGGGCCAGACATCTCTATTACATATTGATCTCAGATATCATTCAAAAGGCCCCAGAAAAATGCCAGAGACTGAATTAGCTATCAGGTGTCACAGATAGTAGAGATGCAGAGCTCTACTTCAGTTCTTGGACCTCGTTAAGAGTGGAGACCCATCTTATGCTGTCCCCGGGCCCCCTGTGTCCAGCAGAATGGAATCCCAGCTGCTCCCACTCTTCCCACCCATGGTCTTGGAAAGGTGATTATCATCTGCACGTTTGAAGGCTGCTTGCCCCCACCTAGTTGGCAGAAATGAAGGACATCGAAGCTATGCGGGACAGGTCTTTCCTGACTGCTCAATTTGATAAACATCAAGACAAGAGGATGGGAGAAGAAGGATATGGACTCCAGACACAGCACTGTGACTGTAGAGCACAGGCAGCCATACCTTTTGAGAGCACCAGAAAAGATTTAGGTCTGTTTGGGTGGTGTAGAGCTGTGTTGTAGTGGTTTCAGTCAAACAAAGGTAGGGGACTGGACAAGGGAGTTTCAAGCACAGGAGTACACTGAGATACCCAGATGATGCAAGACTGATTTTTGCATTCTTTCCAGAACTACAGAAAGGTCTTTCCTGGAAAGCAGGAGAGCAGAGAAGAAGCAGCAGGGTCACAGTTGCTGTTTTGGGCTGTTCTTGGGATGGTGTGTCCACACGAACTGCCTCCCAATCCTTCTGTAGTGAAAGCAGTGGCTTAATTTAGCCTTTAATGACCAATCCTGTCACCTGATTTAGAAAGAAGAAATCACTGTCTCCAGGAACAGCAACACCGTAGGCTAAATACAGTTGAAATACAATTCAACTGATGCCAGTAGCATGAATATGGCTCAGTATGTCATCTCTTGGTTTGGCTCACAGAGTCAGTTTGGTGAAGGTTATGATTTTGTTTTCTTAGTATAATCCTTGATACCTCTGTAAGAAAGAGTGCAACATTTATGTCTGGGAAAAAAAATCCTTATTTGTATAAATATGGGGATATTACTATGTGTACTAAAGTGTTCACAGGGTATTATCCCACAGTCCATTCCCATATTTAGTTTGGACATTACTACATCTTGGAAAATGGGAAAACTTCCAGATAATTCCTTTACCTTGAAATATCAGCAAACATAAGGGTATTTTGAGCTTATCCTCTGCTAAAAAACGAACAAGTAGCATTCATGGTTGCAAGCCAGAAGAGAATCTCTCTTCAAATAATGCAAAATGGTTTAAGTTAAAAGTATAAGTAATTTCAGGCACAAGGATGAAAAGTAGTTCTTAAATGGCCCTTTTTTCTTGGAGGAAAGCAAATCCTCTCAATTAATGGCCATTCACTCCCATTCAATACAGCCATTTCATGTATTAGTGATGTATGTTACAAGATTGTGGTTTATTTCTAAAGAAACTAATAATATATTGTACGCACCATTTATCCTGGATTTTGAGAAGAAATGGAGATAGGAGCAATGTCTCTGAGTTCCTATGCAGTTTACAAAAGAAAGTAGATATCTGCATGTACATATTGTCACCACTGACCTGAGGAGAGGGATGAATTTAATCCCTAGCTTTTTTTAGCAGCAGAATATTTTTCAGTCTGGATTTCATAAGCTTTATGATGGAGGCATGAGACAATCGCAGAGATGGCAGAAGAACAAACTGAGGGATAATAACAATGAGAGTGGAAGAATGGGAAAAGCAGGAAAGTAAGTGAGTGAAAAAAAAACCTACTGGTGGAAAGAACAATTCTTATCAGACACAAGAAGTTACTTCCAGAACCAAAATGCAGGCACTGAGAATGGTATGAGTAGCAGGGAAAAGTTGGATCCCTTGTCCCAATGGAGAAAACAAATAGAAAAAAAAAAAAGCACACAAGCTGGAAAGCAACAGGAGGGAATGGAGAGGGCAAAGCATAACATTTCTTCCAAGTTAAAATGTTTCCAGATTGTTCTGATATTTAAAAATATTTAGAAAGAAGATTTCCCAGATCCCAATGCATTTGGAAGGCAAAGCCTCCTGAAATGTCAAGCCCCCTGCTTGGCTTTTTTCCTCAGTTTATTTTTTTTTTTTTCTGCCTGATTTTGTTCTAATTAGTTAAATGCTCTGCCTTGGATTCCTGGCTAGGCTGCTTTCTAACACTGATAACTTCTCAGTGTGAGGCGAGAGAAAAATCTTCACACCTCCAGTTACTCTCATGGGATGAGATATGTCATTTATTTGTAGATACCAGACTTAGCAGATGCTGAAGATAGCAGCAGAGAATGTTCCAAACTGTGAGACCCACTAGAACCCATAAAGGATGGGACTACTCTTTTTCATTCAGCAATTGCTACCCAAGCCATCTGCCTCCCTAATATAATCAGTTGTCATCTGCATGGGTAAACTAAAGGGTTGAAGTGCTGTCCATCAGTTAAGGTACCTTGCTAAAGAGTGAGTCTGGCCAGGGACTTGTACTGAAAGCTGCAGTTTGTTAACCCAGCTGCAAACTGGTACATGGGCAACAGGAACAGTCTCAATGCAGTCAGATGCTGCCACATCACTCCCTTCTGTGACACAAAGTGTGGAGCCTGGGACATCATTGCTGTCCTAGTTCAATGAGGCTCATTGTCAGCCTACATTTTTTATTCAGACACATTGGTATATTTGAAACTGCTACATCATCAAGGCCCAGGGACTAAGCTGAGCAGTCTCAGCTTCCCCACCATTCATGTTGCTTAGCAATTAGCCCTCTCCCTGGCTTTGGTTTCGCTGCTACCCTGGGTAGTTCTCTCCAAGGCACCTGGATATTACAGGGCAAGCTCTGAACAGTGTGTGCCACATCACTTGGCTTTATGCCATAAGATTCACCACCAGTGTTTGTTTAAGCAACATTATAGACACACCCTGCTGTTCCCAGTATAGAGCCTTGTTCATGCAACGAGGAGCATTCCTGAAAACCCCAGATGCTTAGGGGCAAAAGTAAAGGTCTTCAATGTTTTATTTTAATTCATGAGATTCCATCCTTTTCTGAGACTTTTTTGTCCCTATTCCAACCAAGGGTAGGTTTCCCAGGACAGAGTAGCCTGGGGTGGCATCCAATGCCAATTGGACCATCAGCAGTATTCCCATGTGGCTTCACCCCCAGGGCTTCTTCTCAAAGTATTGCAACCCCATGGAAAAGGGCCCAGAGCAAGGTCAGGACTGTGCTGCTTACTTTATCAGTGCATCATCAGACTCTTCCTCAGCTGACCCAACAGGAGACATGCAAAAGCCTTCAGCTCTGAGCAGGCAACTCTTCAGCCAGATGAGGGGTGCTGCACAAATGAACAAACTATCTTGTTGGATCCTTGTCTGCCAGTTTTGCTTAACTTGAGCTGGGGTAGTGGTTCCAAAATTAGGACTGTCTGCAAAAACGTGTGTCAGATGTGAAATCTACTTGTGCAATTACTATTGTATGTGCCATAGCTCACTGCCTGCAAATACAAGGCAGCAAGCAAGACTTAAGCCCAGAGTATTATCAAAGCCAAAACATGCAAGCAAAGAGAGCCAGAATCCATAACTTAGGCAATAATTGCATTTTCTGCCCACAGGCAGTGTTTTACAGAGTACTAAAAAAATGCAAGCAAGGCACTAGGTCCAAGCCAAAGTCCAGACAACACTGCAGCAGGTTATATTGCCAAGGCTGCTCCCCTGCGAGGGTCAGCACACAGCAATATTCACTCCCTGAGGCAGCCACAGAGCTGCAGCTGCAGGGGAGCTGTACCCCAGGACAAAAGCTGAATTAAAAGTTATCTCTAGGGCCGTCTACTAGATTTTAAATACAAACTGTCATAGAGAGAGTTCTACCTAAAGGGGGTTGGTTGGTCAGATACGCTTGACTGAAATAGCATAATTGAACTATTTAGGCCAAAGATCTCCTACAGCAGATTTGTTGTGAGTCTGCAAATAGTCTCTCAGTAGCCCCAAGTTCTGTGAACCATCTAACCTACCCATCTGTAGGCTGCCAAAATTGAAATGTAAGTATGTTCTTGCACCCACAGCAAGCTCCTTTGGAAGAACAGTAAAGGAGTTTACAAAATCAGTACAAATTGGCTCTATCTTTTTGGGAGTGGTACAGGATGGTCTCAAGTCTGATCAGCAAGATGAACTCTTCAACAAGACTATTTGGAGCCAGGCTGTAAGAGGATGGAATTTTCTTCCTGTGGATCTATTCTAAGTCTGCATTTGACTGGAGGTCAGTTTGCTGATCCTCCTATGGACTTCAGGATGTATGTCCCACCTAGGTCTTCAAACAATCTCTTCCTGACTTGACCCCAGCACAAGAGATAGAGAGTGTACTTGTTTCAACAGGACAGAGTGTTTGCGAACTGTTATTTAACAGAGACACAAGTAAAATCCTCAGGTCCTGATAGTCCCTGCCCCTTTAGTCCCTAAATTAGCAAAATTTCAAGCTGGATCCACATGCCAGTTTTGCAATTGAGCTGTAACTGTGTCATCAGTCATTGCCTTCATGGTTTTGTAAAAACTCCATCATGTCCAAAGGTGATTGGGACTGAAGCATCTTTCATACGAGGAAAGGCTGAGCGACCTGGGCCTCTTTAGCCTGGAGTAAACTGAGAGGGGACCTCACCAGTGTCCATCAGTATCTGAAGGAAGGGTGTCAAGAGGATGGACCCAGGCTCTTCTTGGTGGTGCCAAGCAAGAGGACATGAGGCAATGGCAGATTCTTTACTGTGCAGTGACCAAGCACTGGAAAAAG
Source organism: Sinosuthora webbiana (assembly GCA_013397395.1). Taxonomy (NCBI): domain Eukaryota; kingdom Metazoa; phylum Chordata; class Aves; order Passeriformes; family Sylviidae; genus Sinosuthora; species Sinosuthora webbiana. The sequence goes on from VXBN01002398.1 coordinate 1,608,280, forward strand.
GCTGCCCAGAGAGGTTGTGAAGTCTCCCTCACTGGAGATATCCAAAAGTTGCTTGGACACAATCCCGAGTGACGTGCTTTAGTGGATGCTGCTTAAGAAGGGAGCTTGGATGAGATGACCTCCAGTGGTCCCTTTAAACCGTAATTAATCATCCCCCTGCCTGGCCATCCTGCCCGCTGCTGTGGCACTGGGAGCCACTCCCTGTGCTCGTCCCCTGCGGGGGTGATGGGACACAGGGGACACGCAGGACGCTTCACGTGTGTGCATGTGTACATTTTTTCCACGTTTCTGGTATCACTGTTCATAATTAAAGTTTCTTTCTATGAAGACTTTGCACTTAATACACAGGTCTGCACGTGGACCCACACAGATGCCAATCTACGTCCCAGGAAGTTTACAAAACTCTCCAGTCAGCCTGCAAACACTCTAACCACAGGAGCCAGACCTTAAGTGTGTGAGGAGGCCGCACCAATTAAGACAGGAAACAGCACCTTTGATATGATCCAGGGGCTCCGGAGAAGCGGGATGACATAAAAACCAGAAGGAACAGGGCTGCACGAGTGGAGCGAGCTGAAAGAGATGTGGCTGCCGTCACAGGCGGCGAGCAACTGCGAGATGACCTTTAATTCTGAGCTCAGCGCAGACTCCTTGCCCTACACTGAAACCTCTCACCACCACGATGAGAATCAGCCGAGTCGTGCGAGCTGCTCTCGCCGCAGACATCCCAAAATCCTGCTGCGATTTTAACCACACCAAGTACAGAAACAGCTTCGTACAAGTGCCCGTGCCGCGACGGCAGTGTGAAAGGACACGGGACACACGCACACAGGACACACGAAGGGGACAAACGCGGGACACATTCGGGAAGGACGCGGGACACACAGGACGCTCGGGAGACGGAAGACACACGGGAGACACACGGTGACACATGGGGGACACACCGGGAACACACGGGGCACACACACGGTGACACACGGGGGACACACCGGGAACACACACGGTGACACACGGTGCACACACGGGGGACACACACGGTGACACATGGGGGACACACGGGGCACACACACGGTGACACACGGGGCANACACACACGGGGCATACACGGTGACACACGGGGGACACACATGGTGACACACGGGGACACACACGGGGCATACACGGTGACACACGGGGGACACACCGGGAACACACACGGTGACACACGGTGCACACACGGGGGACACACACGGTGACACATGGGGGACACACGGGGCACACACACGGTGACACACGGGGCACACACACGGTGACACACGGGGGACACACTGGGAACACACACGGTGACACAC
>VXBN01002398.1:1618209-1776412 GCA_013397395.1 Sinosuthora webbiana
TTTTTTTTTTTTTTTTTTTTTTTAAATACATCTATTAGCATCTTCTTGGAGATTGTTATTTTGCCAAGGAAGTACCTATTGGATGTCCTGATGCCCTCTCCTTCCATTCTTTCAGCTACTGACATTCACTGCTGAGCCTTGAGCGGTGCATTTATTGTAATAATTTGGTTTTCGTAACAACGTCGTCCCTGCTGACTTGAGTGAAGTGTATCCCAGTGGGAGCCATGAACTGCTGCTGCATTTTGACATCAGATTTCATAATCCTTCTGCACTTTAATAATACTTTTTTGAAATGTGTGGAACTGATAGGGACAGCAAAATGGTATCCAGAAATATCTGATATTTTTTCTGTGTAATCACATCACTGGTAGAAGAAGAACTCTGTAGTCTGCTCTTGCCTGCTCTCAGCCCTACACAATATTTAGCTTCATTGATGTCCATAAAGCAGTTAGAAAACTTAAGCTTTTATAAGCTTCTTGGGTTTTTTTCTTTATTTTTTGGTGGGTGTGCATGAAGCTATTGCTCTCACACACATTTCTCTTTCAATTAGTTTGAGCAATTTTCTTTGGAATGGTTTGTGTGTTACTGTTTCTGGTTCTTTTCTGTTTTTTATTTGGGAGTAGGATAGTAAGGAGAAGGGAAAGCAGAAATTTACATTAATCTAATGTGTTAGATTAGACATTACAGAAATAAATGTTTTAATTTGATTTGACATTAATTTATGAGATTCCAGTCTTTCTGTGTTGCACTTCTTACACTTTGGTCTGAGGGAGCAAGGCTTCAAACTTAGGTATAAGGACTGTGTTCTTGAAACAACAACAAAAAAAAATAGTTATTTTGTTCCAGTGTTCATGTCCTTCCTACAATATGCTAGAAATAGCTGAGTGGGTAGCAACTAGTTATCCAGCATTTAGACTATGTCAAGACTTCCCTTCAGCAGAAAGATTATCTGGATTACATTATTGCCTAATCCATTATGCTTAAAGTAGTCTTGACACTTGATTAAGTAATGTGTAAATCTGTTTTCAGAGGTCTGTTCATGCATGAATTTCTTCTTAATCCTTAGTTCAAGCTTCATTTTGGAAACAAGATTTTGGCAGAACTTTCCCGTGCTTAGTTTTAGTAGAATCCTCAGCCCATCTCTAATTCTAAAACACCTATTTGCTATTCAGTGGACAGTGTTTGGGAAGAACATTTCCCTCTCACAAGCAAGACTTTGAGATGTGTTTGCAGTGTGGATTTGACAGGATATCTTTTTTTTTCTATCAGCACTAGCATTATGAAGCTTGCTCTGTTTGGAACTTGTCTAAGCATTGACCAAAAACTCTGGCTAGTTTTGAGACTCCCAGGGAGATCAGTGCAGATAAAGATAATAATGCTAGTAGAATGGAAAAAGGATAGAATCTTTCTCACAGTGCACTCGAAGTATACTTCTGTGGAGCTGTAAGAGCACCCAGGCTGAAGGAACCTTGGGAGGCCCTGAAGTTGCTTGAGGACTTTCCTAGTTAAGTTTCAAGGGCCTCCAGGGGTGAAGAGTCCACAGTCATTTTTGGCAACCTCCTCCAATATTCAGCCACCCTCAAATGAAAACTTTTTCTTTAGGTCTAACCAGAGTTTCCCATACTTGAGTTGTCAGTTGCCTCCTGTCTTAGCCCTGGGTGCCTCTGAGGCAAGCCTGGTTTGCTACATCTTCCTGTTAGCTAATTGCAGAATTTCTGTTGACAAAAAGGCTTGAGGACCTTTAGTGTTTGAGTCATTAAGTAAACTATTCTTTATAATACCTGAGACATGCATTAAAATGAACAAAAAGAATATTCATTTTTTAGATTGAGCCTGTTTTCTGCTATAGGCAATTTTTTTAATAGTATACCAATTCTATAAAATGTTGTTTGCCCAGCAGATGGTGAACATTTTTTGAGGGCTTGCAGTTATTTAATTGGAGCAGAACACCTTTAAAAATACATCACCACTTCACAGACACTGTGTAAGGGGAGTATTTGGATTACTTTAGTCGTATTCTGACCGTAATTATGTAATTGTCCAAGTGTCTTGAAGACAAAGCTCTGTAGATATAGCACATCTTAAAAGTTTGATATCAGGCAGACAATGTTTCTGACAATTATGGTCAAGGGTAACAAGGTAATAAAAATTCCTCCTATACTTCCCATTTCATATTGCTTGATGTATTTCCTGGTATAAATATTGTAACAGCTGAAACAAGTTCAAAGGAAATCTTTGTGGTATTGTTCATAAAGTTTAAGAGGCTTTGATTTACTACTTAAGCGTACACGCCTCATTTGCTGTTTTTCTTTTTCTTTATGATGTGCAAAAAGTGCCTAACTGAATTAAAGTTTGTCCCCCATTTCTTTTCTTCCCTTCTCCCTCAGATTGCAGCTATTCTCAGGAAACGAAAACTTGACTATTATTTGTACAAACTGCTACCTGAGATCTTGCAGTCGACTTCCTTTCTGACAGCAAATGGGACCTTGTATATTGCTTGCTTTTGCATTTTAAGGTTGGTATACTGTCCTAAAAATGAAACCTAGTAAAGCTATTTTTGTGCAACTTTTCAATTTGTATAATAATATGTCTCTTTTTGTAATAGACTTGTTTGTAATATTTTGAAATAAGAAGAGCTACAGCAATCAACTTGATTTCTGGTTTTACCATTTGAATATGAAACTTCGCTTTTTCAAAATTACTTCATTCTCATTTTTGTAATCTTTCAGTTGAGTAAACAAGTCAAGGAATCCACTTTGCTTCTTTTTCTCTCTTTTATGGATTCAAAATACATTGTTGCAGGAAATTCAAATACATTCTAGAGGGGAATTAAAAGGGCCTAATGTTTCTTTCCTAGTAATAATTGATGTAATTTGATATTGGTTTCTATTTTCCTGATGCAGAGGCTGTGATAACTTTTAATTCTACTGAAGTTTAGCCAGCCGTCCAAGTTTGTACTTTTCCTTACAGTCATAGATGAAGGAAATCCCAGCACAGCCTCTGGGATTTTGTAAGATACAGATTTGCTCTGAAAAATGAACATAAAGGGCACCTCTGTATTCTGGTTCCAGCTTATATTTCAGGTAACTATCAGGATAGTTAAAAATTAAAAGTGCTGTTTATTAATATGATTATGCATTTATTTTAAGAGATGTTTGGACATGTAAAGCCTACAGTAGATATGAGTGTTTGAAAGTTAACTTACTGCACACTTTAACAGCCCCTCTGAAAGATAAACCCCTTATGTGTCCTACATCTAAATCTGTTTAGAGGCCTCTAAACTTTCCTTCAAAGCTGAGGGAGAAGGCAGAGAAGAAGAGGAACTGGCTGAGGAGCCAGGGAATGCTTTTCAAGTAAATAATTCTCAAAGTTCGAAGTGAATCTCTAAGTAATGAGCTCTAAAGGATTTGTTGTTTTCTGGCAATCTAGGTTGTATTGATATCGATTTATTTTTATTCCTCTGAACTACAGAATGCTCTTCCTTATTCTGCCATGTGTTTGCCTGTAAATCTGCAGTGCTTTACTCCAGTGCTATAGTTAAAGGTTATTCTCTAAATTAAGCTGGTATGGTTTTAAGTTGTATGGTTTCAGCAGTTCCTCTTACAGAGGATGTTAACCATCCAGCAGATCTGTGACTCTGCTAGACAGTGAAGTAGGTAAGAGATTAGTGTCTTACAAGCCAGTTGGTATGGCATCACTTTCACCTATGTGGAGCACAGCTGTCTACAGCTGTTCTGACCTCCAGAACAGCATGGCCAGGTGCAGACTGGATAATAGGAATGCTGCCTAGCACAGGTGTCCTCCAGGGCTCCCTGAAGCATTGTTTGGGTTGACCCAGGTCAGAACCATGTAAAGGACAATTCCAATGATTAAATGTGACAAGGGACACATGTAAGTGCTTACCCTGCCATTGTACAGTTGTGCTGCTCAGTAACTGACCAGCATCTTGGGAGGTGTCTGTGCTTTTTCTCTTGCAAAGAGATGCCTTTGCCTTCCACTTGAGGTGTAAACAGCTGCAGCAGAATCTTTGCTGGCAGAGTCTGCGCACTGCCCACCACCTGCAATTGCAGGACTTGCAACTAAAAAGTTGTTGGCTAGAGTGCTGATTGAAACTGGTGAACTGAAATCACTAATAGAGGCAAAACAAGTGCTTAAGGCAGCCATGGTAATGATGCCTATTGAAATACCTGAATGTCCAGTTATAGTGAGAATTTTGCAGCTTTTCTGTCCAGAATGAAATTCAGAGCCTCAGCAATTAAGTGATTAGGATATGTAAGAGCTATTAAATGACATTTCAGAAAAACAATGGATAACATGATTGTCAGAGAAGCAGTACTTTGCAAACTTGTATCCTTTGAAGAAGGAGTACCTACCTGGTGATGATCCACTTGGTGCATTTTCCATGAATTCCTAAGTGCCTTTGGCAAGACTGCTTGCTAGGACTTGTCAAGAAGAAAGGTCCTCTGTCTTCCAGGAATTAGTAGATGGTTAGAAAGTAGTAAATATATATGGAAGAAAACAAGGCATAAATAATTGGTTTGCTGTAGAAAGAGGTTGCCACTGAAGTTCCTGTTGTGTCCTTTATTTTGGATATACCTAAGGAATCTGAAAAAGGGGCTAAACACTAGTATGAGAGATTGTATAAGATTATTTAGGGTACAGAAATTTAAAGCTGACTCTCATCTGTTTCAGAAAGATCTGTTGATTAAAATCACTTATGAAATTTGATAAAGTGCAGAGTAAAAAAGCAGCTCTGTCCTTACTCAGGGACAGGCTTTAAACCAGCTGTTGTTTATCAGGATGGTGTTTGAGGATCATTATGGGTAGGTTCTTTGAACAAGTCACTTCAGCACTTGACTATGGTCAAGGAGCTGAGTGAGTGGTGTTTGGAGAAAAAATGACACCGCACCAGGAAGCTGAATGAATACATGACACCTGTACAAACTGAGCTCTGTATGCCTTTTTAAGAGTTTCTGCTAAGATCATAATGTTGAAAAGTCATTCACTTGAAATGTATTTAATGTCCTGTATTTAGTATACTTGTCTTGAAGCTTGAGCCATATAAGCTTGCTTCTCTCGCCTGTTCTTGGGTGGTTGATGTAGGATGGAAATGTGAGACTTCAGTCCTTTTTTTTTAACCAATATGTGTCTTTTTTAATATTGATTTTTTTTAATGTTTTGATTGAAGTTGAATTATTCTTAGAATTTACTGCTGTATGATCAGTGTACTTCCTTCAGTAGCCTGAGAGCAAGAGTAATGGTATGTGATTATGTAGGCTAGAAACATTTTAAACCAAAAAGAAATACAAGTACCTCTGTTTCTGTGTAACTGGCCTGAGTATTTCTGGACTTGATGCACAATCATGGAAAGAGATTGATTGAGACTGTGAAGACCTAGATGCTCTCCATCTGGTTCTAAATAGTGATGAGAGATTGGATGTGATAGATTTGTACAATAAGGTATATACTGCAGTTTTTATATCTGTTTTTGCTTGAAAGGTATATTATAGCAGAAACAGTATCTCAGAAGCAGAATTGTCCAGCAAGCCCCGTGCAGTTGATTGCTCTTACCCTCCTGGAGTTCTAGACCAAAGCAATTGAGGAAGGGTTAATAGCTGGACATGTTAACTCATATTTATGGTAGTTTTTTCCTTTGAGCTAGAAAAAACTACCAAAATTGAACCTGATACAAATATTCTCAAGGATGTAAAACTTCAGGCAAGAATGTGGAATTAAAATAATTTCAGGCATTGTTTAATACTCTCATCATTTCACATGTGGATAAAATTTCCAAAATACCTAAATCCAATGTCAGCAATTAGGCAGTGGGTAGATGCTCTTGTTTTAGAAGACGTTGCCAAGCTAACTTAACTTTTTTTTTTTAGCTCCTATTTTTTTGTGTGGCGAATTAGGGTCTGTGTACAAGCTGCTCTGTTGGCAGAGCAGTGAGGGTGATGATCTCTGTTACAGATGTGTGACAGTCCAGCTGGGGGTTGTAATCTCTTCCGCTGGTGAGATCCAGAAAACTACATCTGTCTGGGCTTTCAGATGGAAGTGCTGGGGTCTTGTGTTGACAGGCATTGTTGCATCTGTTCAATGGAAGGTGTTATTTTTAGGTTTATGGTTCAGTTACATGTAAAACCTCACAAAGACATGGTTCTGTTAGTCTATCAACTACAGTAATTACATTTATCTGTGTACAGCTTATAGATTGAGGAATTAGGTGCATGACCTGAAAGAGCTCCTAGTTCTTACTCCAATTTCTATCCATAGGACATGTGAAAATAACTATGCAAGTAGTAACAAAACCTATTTTTCATTTGCTTTTGGAGAAGTTTAAGTGTTTTGGTTATTGACTGTACATTTTCATTTCCACTAGACTTTATAATGTAGAATGTGTTACTGTTGTTTCCGAAATCTTGTCAAACCAAACATGCAAGCATTTGTAAAAGGATTCTAAACCATGCCAAAAGAACAAATTACTGTTTCTTTCCCACAGAAAAGGCATTTGTTCTGTTACTTAACAGGTGTGTCTGGTAAGATGTGTTCATACTTATTAAGATGCTTAAAATGATTTCTCTGAAACTTCATACAGTAATTACTTTCCGAGAGAGTCCTCGTAACGAACTTTAGCTCCTGCAGCATTTGGCATTGTCATCCTGAGAAATTATCCTTTTGCAGCCGTGGGAATGAGCAGCGTGTGTAATTGCCATTACATCACTTGCTGCTGATACACTGGCTCTCTTTTCACTTATGAACATAAGCTGGCATTGCTCTCTGGTAATGTTATTTTTGCAGAAGTATGAAGTGAGGCTGCTCATGCCTTTGACGTCGGGAATGGAAGTGAGCTAATCAGATGGTGTTGATTAATTATCTTTGTTCTCTCTTCTGTGTTGTTAACATGAAATTTTGTCTAAGAAAGTGTTCTCTTCTGCTGTGTATGTGTTTCCCATTTTGTTTGCTTATTTTGTTTGCTTATTTTGTTTGCTGCATTTTTAGAAGGGTAGGCTCCATTGTAATGCTTTGTTTTCTCACTGATAGTGCTTGTCAGCTGAGCAGCATTGGTATAATTGAAGTATGTTTATTGTCATGCTACCAAATGTCACAACTCTCTGACTCTTGTTTGCCTATGATCAGTCTGAAGAAATTTGAAGGTATGGGTCTCTTGGACAGACCAAACGTGGTGGGTGACATTGTGTCTGACATACAGTTTTGCTTTCTTCCTTTTATAGTGACCAATTTATAGAAAGATTTTCTTAGATATTGCCATTTGTGTAACTCCTTTTTTTTTCCCAACTCTTATTGTTGAAGGAATCTTGATAGTTGAAATTATGTGGACTCTAAAAGAAATCCAGATCTAGCTGCCAAAGATGAGAATTTTCCCAGCTTAATAGGACTGGGAATTCACTGTTGCTTCCACTTGTAATGTACAGACTGATTCCTTGGCTTACTGTAAATGTGCCTTTTCCTGCTTTTAGCATCAGTGGATTGTCTGTTTGGAGTGTGGCATGTATTATAATTATTTGATTTGATTTCTGTCTCACCTGACTGCATCTCTACATTCCCCAAGGCAGATCTTCCCGAATATCCTACTTGTATTTGGACAAGTAGCAAAGAGATGAGTGGCTATAAGGTCTTTTAGAAGATTTTTCTATAATTAGGATCTGCAACTTTTCAAAAATATGTCTTGGAAAACTCTTGATTTCCTGGAAGAAAAGTATTCACTTAAATGAAATGAATACATTAATGAAGTGTTCCAAGTATTGTTTATGAAGCACTTTGGGAACTCCTCTGAGAATTATCCAACTGTAAAAATACAACAGTTAGTGTTTATTAATAAGTACAGATCAATGTAAGAAGACAAAATTAATAAATCATTCAAATTTTATAATACAGATAAAATGCAGTGTGGTGCGTGAATGTTCCGTTTGCATGTAATATGTATATAAATTACTTTTTCAGGAAGATACTTGGAAAATTCTACTTTTGGTCTCCTGGCTTTGGTGCAGCTTTACCTGCTTCTTACATGGCTATTCTCATTGAAAGGAAAAGCAGGTAAGGTTTGTGTCTGTGGATTTTCAGCTTAATATAATAATGTTTCTTGTTTTGGTTGTTTGATGATTGACATTTGACAATTCAGGGGGCTTATTTCAGAGTGCTGGAAATATAGTTCATCTGAAATAGTGTCTTTTTGCAACCTTAAATTTAAATCTAGAAAGCTACGGTGAAAAAATACGAACATTCAGTTTCATGTTTGTGATTTGCTTGTCTTGTTTAATGTGCAATTGCATTGCTCAGGATTGCATGATAAAACTTGGTTGCTTAGGGCTTCTTAATGAAACTATGGTTTTGTTCTTGCTTGTTTTTTTAAATATAACTTGAGCAATGTTTGCAGTTAGTCACAGAGAAGGAGAATGCTGATGGCTTAACAATGTGACATTAGTTAAGATGGAGGAATTATAGGATGTTGTGGAGAAAACTGTGGGTGAGTTGAAATAATTCAGTTTGGATGAAATGTAATGGTACAGAAAGCAAAGCCTTTCACTTAAGGAGAGGTGCTGAAGTTCATCTCTCAGAGGTAAGTCCATTATGAAAGCATTAAAGAGGGGGAAGAAAGCTCTAATTAATCTAAGGACAGCCCAAAGCTGCTATTTGTAATGGGCCCAGGAAGATGGCAGGTGAAATCCTGGCTTGTAAGGTTTTAATGTTTGATGTTTAACTTATGTTGGTAGCTTGTATAAATAGTGTCAGTTGCAATACTTACTTAATTTACTATGGAGTGAGATGCTTTAGGCATCTAGTTAGTAAGTTTAATTTGAAGAAGAGAAGGTAAAAGAAGGGTCAAGTACAGGATTACTCTTTTTAAAAAGATTATGAAGGAGGTACTAGAAGTAGTGTGAATGTCTGAAACATCTTTAAGCAGCCATTTAAAAATAATGGCAAGTATGTATCATTATGTTGTTGACTCACTGTCAGGGCCCATTCCTGAACTTCAGCTGTGGAGTAAGCAAATCCCACGCCAAGTTTTATGTACGTCAAAGTTCTGTCCTTTTAAAAGAATGCATTAGCCATTGTTTTTGAAGATTTAGGATGTGTAAGAATTTCTGGAAATATGAGCACTTCTGAGTCACTTTCTTTAATGTAACTATAGAGAAAACAATTGTAATTAAGTTTCCAAAGAAATTAATTATTTTTTTCATGTCCTCTCTAGCTGATTTTCATCTTACTGTAATTACTTTCTAAGAGGTTGGATACATTTTAGTTGAACTTTGTCTAGTTACTTAGACTCCTGCACCGCTGTTGGCATCAGAGTATCATTTTGGGTGAGAGCAAATGCATTTTCTCCCTTTGATCACTGTTAACACTGGCTTAACTTTTCCTACAGACTTGTTATAATGTGAGGCTTTTGCCAGACTTCTAATATTTCTAGATAGCATTAAAGACGAAGAAATCAGGCTGGTTGTCAATCTGTGACCTTCTCGTAGCTTTCAGAATATTTGTGAGTGGAGAGTTGAAACTGCTTATGAGCCCAAATCTGTACAAGGTTTTTGTATAACAGCAAAACATCTATCAGAAAGTTGCAAAGCTGCACTTGTTAAGAGTAACAAAAAGAGTAGGAAAATTTTATATTAAATGGATTTTTCTAGACTTGTTTGTGGCAATGTGTGAAAGCTCTGACATGTTAAGAGGATTCTATTTAGCATCTGAAATTTGAAAGAAATGGAAGTTGAAATAGAGGTACTTGGAAATGACAGATATGGATTAGTACAGCATGTATGCAATGAATGATGCTGGAGTACTTAATTCCTGTAGGGTTATTCCCCTTCCTGTCAGAATCCATGTGTGACCTAAGATATTTTGCCTAAAAATTCACATTATGTTGGATCAGTTAAAGGAAAGAAGGAGATGTTGGTATTGCAGTATAACACGTGTATGAAAATGTGGAGTCATTGTTCTTAACGAAAAAAGAATTAAAGGATGTCAAAAGGTATTTGAAAGTTAAGGGTTTTTAAATTCAAAGTTGTTTGATGTGTTCTGAGATGGCAACTATGTATAATGTGCAAAATGCTGCTGCTGACAGTGAAATATGACTTTCTGATTTCACATCTGTTTGCCTGTTAGCTTCTGTTACAGGCAAAATCAAATTTTAATAGACTCACAGTCCCTTAGGAAACTGACGTTTCACATGGAGACATGGGAATTTTCAGTTATCTGCTGAGCAGCTTAGAACAAATTGTAGTGAAAAATCAGGGAAGTTGGAAAAAGTTCTGATTTGAGTTCATAAACTTATCTCTAGCCCTTCAAATTGCTACTAGCAGCTGGCAGCAACATTGAACTTAATCACTTAATCTCTTCCCAAATGGATACCCTATTTTAAGTACCTTGCTGGCATTTCCTTGCACAGTGTCCCTGTCAGTCCTGAACTTGGGAACAGCAGGCTTATAAATCAGATTTTCTTCCAAGTGTTGCTGTTCATGTGTGCCAGCCTTATAGTGTGTAATTCACATGGAAGAATGGGACAAAGAGATTGATAACTTGGCTAGGTGTGTTATAATCCTGAGGAGGAACATGTTTTCTAATGTGTTACAGAATTAGTTTGATTGTAGTTTCTATCTGTGTAGTACGTAATTACAGATTTGCAGGACACTGGCAATGAGGAGGGGCAGTGACATTGCATAGAAACTTCAGACAGACTCAGGAAATGCTCTGCACTATATTATGCTCCTACAGGTCTATAAAGATATAAATGACACATTAATATGTCCATGTGTGTTCTATTTGGTGACCATAAAATATAGTTGTCCTGTCTATGAAAACAAGTTTATCAGCATCTGTGGAAAGGGACAACGAATAAAAACACTTCTTAACTTTTTTATGTCTATAAACATTTTGTGAGATTATCAGAAGAGAACTGGTCACATTATTAAGTAAAGTTTTGATAAAAATTACTTCTTAGATAAGAGTTGGATGTGGATATATAAACATGGAGGTTATGAATCCGTGCGTTGCAAACACAAATTCTATGCCTTTCGTCCCTTACTCCAGTAGGAGGAACTCAGAATTTTTCTCTTTTTCTGGTGCTCTCAAGCTTTGTGGATTGCTTGTTAGGGTTAGGAGGAAACATTTTTGCTGGCTCTAATTTGTTTTAATTGTCAATATTGTAGTCATTCTTTTTGTTTATATTGTCATAATAGCTATGGATATATAATCATGCGTAAGCATGCTTCTAATAGGTGCAGTTCTATGATTATACTTAAAATAATATAATGTTCTTTGCAGTTTCATCTGTTTTACATCTTCTATTAAAGAAAAATATACAACTGTTTTGTCACAGAATTCAGTTTTGTAGTGTTGGACGTGAAAAGCTGTCTCCTCAAAATAGAGATGACTCAGTTCCATTAATTTCATTGAGCTTCCTTAGGAAATCATTGCAATCTTTTTATTAACCTTTGTATGGAGTTGTTTAACCATACAATCCTTGTTAGCTCCTACAGATACTGTTTCCAATTGGTGATAAGAAGCAATTTCATTTATAATTTTTAAAAAAGAATATTTTGCTTGTGTCTTTTGGCTTCTGTTTGTAATTCCAAGTTACGATCTCCTGTCATTTCTTTCAACATCTATTAAATGCTATCACCAAGAATTGAACATAGAGTAAGGAGGAGATACGTGACCTGGACTGAAAGACACGGCACTGCCTTTTTCTAGAAGTACCGAAACTGTTAGAAAGCAAGGAAGTAACTGAATATACTGGTTAAAATTATTGTGAATCAAGCTGTTGAAATGTGATTTGAGACTTGGCTGAAGCCAGCCTATTACTGGAAGTCTGATTAGATAGTTGTACCTTGCAGACTTCTAAGACAAAGAAGTCCCATAGCTTGGTGGAGAGCCTGTATTTAAGACCTCTGTGATTACTTCTAGGAAAAAAATGTGTTCTCTTAAGTGTTTTGTAAATGCTGATGTTTCAAAACCGTTTAAGTCCTGTTTTGCTAGTAGCTGAGTAGAAAACTTCATTTTATTGGTCTCTTGCTCAAGAAATCATGCATTAATGAATTTCAAGAATTATAAAGCTTTAAGAGGGGACACAATCCCAGTTATAATGAAATTAATTGTCTTGCTGCCTGGCTATTTTGGTTTTTTTTTCCCCTGCCTTTTGTAACTAATTAAGCCAGAGAAAGTTTAACTACAGCCACCTAGGATTTCAGTGGTGTTTGTCAAGGGACACTTGTGGGGTTGCCCCTGCTCCCCCCTTAGGCTGCATTAATGTTTACATACTGGCTGTTAACGTTATAGCGGCGCCTGTCTCGTCGCTGCAGTTACGACTCTGTCACTGATGGTATTATAAAACTTGAGATTTAGGGCTTTTATAATTTGGTTGTAAAATCTTGCTCTGGGCAACTATTTGTAATATGTTTTTAGTTGAAAACTTGGGGTGTTTTTCATAAAAAAAAAAATCAACGTACTGGACTTTTAGAAAAATATTTAAAGCAAATGCATTTAAAAAGTAAAGCAGTGCAACAGTGTGTGTTACAGAGGACATCTATATATATATACGCATATATTTAGTGTTCTTGGAAGCAAAAGTATTACTATGCATTTCTTGGAAAAGTGACAGAAGCATTTGTGTAAGAACAATGTGGAATTTTTACACTGTATATTTGTTCTAATGAAACATTCAATGCTGTTAGGATTAGTTGCTTGCCATAAATGCCATTAGTCTAAACACATTATAAAGAAGAAATATGGCAGCACAATAATGGTAAAAACTATACACTGTAAAGAAATACGTGAATATTGTAACTTTGTAACATTCAAATACAAATTTGTTGATAAATATTTCTTTATAGTAGTATAGTATCTTTAGACTTGAGGTGACAATCTCCTTTCTCAAAAATGTTTTGTGGTTACTCCGTTTCACATATTTTAGGGAAAGAGATGAATCACTATTTTGGTGGGGTGAGTAATCAAAACAAGTGAACAAACTCTTAGTAAGTGTTTCTGCAAGCTTTAGTCGTACTTGCTACAGATAAGAAGTTGAGAAAGCAAGCTATGTTGAGGGGTGGTTTTTTGCATATTCTTTGCAGTGTAGTGAAAAAAACTCTCGAGTTTGGATCACTGACATTAGTATTTTGTGGTGTAATCTGGTAAGGAGAGCTAGCAGGGAAACAAATTTTTTGGATTTGTACTCCTCTAGAGTGATTATTGCTGTGGAGTACAGAGCCAGGCTGTAGAAGTTACTGGAAAAGCTTTCTGTTTCTAAACCAAAATATGTTTAATTCCATTGTACTTCAGCAACTGCCTTGGTGAGAGCCAGTGTTTGAGGATTTGTGTTTTTATAGTAACAGTGCATAAACATTTGAACATGTTTTGCGGTGTGCTTTGAGGGCTGCTACTGTGCTGTAGTTATAGAACCATCTGATAAAATGTTTTGGATTGGAAGGAACCTGAAAGCTTGTCTAGTTCCAACACCTCTGCCACCGGGCAGGACACCCTCCACAAAACCAGATTGCTTTAACAGTTATCAGAAGAAATGAAAACTGATCGTTCAAGGCTGGGAGTGCAGAAGTCAATCTGGAAGATGCTGTGATGGTGGCAACATTGTAAATGGCAGGTAGCTCAGGATAGGCAGCTCTTGGGAGTAGTTTTCATGGAAAAACCTGTGATAGACTGGTATTTTACACTAGAAGAATTGATGCTCTCTCTAAGGTATATCCTTGGCAGTCATAACTTTGTTGATATATTCAGAGAGTTTTCTGTTTGTCATACTACTGTTGTGTCATGTGCTAATCCTAGAAACAGTTTCTGGAGTTTTTTTAACTGTTCAGTTAATTCAGTATTGATAAAGTCAGTTTTTAAGAACTATCTTTTCTAAGGCAGGAGCAGGCAATTCCAGTGTGTTGCAAGTCAAGTAAGTGGGCCAAAACACCAGCTTGGCTGAACAGTGAACTTCTCGTGGAGCTCAAGAGGAAAAGGAAACTCTGATCTCTGGAAGCGAGGTCAGGCATCACAGGAAGAGAACAGAGCTGTGGTTTGCATATGCAGGGAGAAGATTTGAAAGGCCAAAAATTCAAAGTCGAGGCTCATCACTGCTGTATCTGACAACAGGGAAGGGCTTTTTAAAGTACATTAATAACAAGTAAAAGTCTGAAGAAAACACACTGACACTTGTTGAAGGTGGTCACCTGACTAATACAGATGTAGAAAGAGCAGAGACTGGTTTTGATTCCATCTTTAATAACATTCATAGACCTTGGGCTGCTCAGTTCTTTGATTTGGAGGACCACATGTGTCAGTACAGTCCATTTGCAGACAGTGAAATTGTAAGGAGCCAGTTGTATCAGCTGGATGTTCACAAGGCCACGGAGCCTGATGGGATTTATGCCAGAGATCTGAAGGAACTATTGGGTGTTGCAATAGACCTGTTGGTCTAACCTCTCTTCCTGGAAACGTTCTGTAGATTATTCTGGGTAATACTGAAAGGCATTTAAAGGAATAACACGATCACCAGGCACAGTTAACATGAGTTCACAAAGAGCAAGTCCTGTTTAACTTATTTGATGTCCTTCTGTGACCAGGTCACCCACCTAGTGGATGAGGGAATGGCTGTCATTTAAATTGTAGGCGATTGTGAGGCTGTCCTGTGTGAAGGAGAACCATGTCCTCTGTGGGTCATAGAAAGATGCTGTGTTAATGGCAAGGTGTAAACTGTCTGCTCTATTTATAGCTGCACAGTAAAATTTGCTTCATTTATATGAACTGCAGAAACCACTTGGTTTACTGTGTGAGAAGGATCTTCTCTCCCTTATGGTGTTCTTAATTATTCCTATAGGAAGTCTATCCTTCATTTCTGCCCTTTACTCCTTGTGATTCTGTGTATGCACATAAGGTACAGGTGTAATCCTTATACTTTCTGGATAAAAGAAGTGGTTGCACTCAACACTTGGACTTTCCTAACTATCTGAAACGTGTGTTTCTGTTTCATAATGGTCATGTCTTTCCAATCAGTTGCATGATTGGAAAAATGCAAACACACACCATTCTGTGTCTCATTACAGTCTAAATAACTGTCTTTAACTAGATTTCATCCATTTGGAATGGCAAAAGTTTGGCAAGGTAAATTCTGTACAAGGTGAATTGTGAAAAGACCAAGAGGGTTTATTGGGAATCAGTGACTACGGTTCCATACATGTGTAGTCAGTCAGTCCAGGTAATAAACAATTCAGGATTCTGAAAAACTCTACTGTTTCTGCATAAGTATTCAGCAACCAAGTTTAACATTCTGGCTGCAGTGTTTGAATGCTGGAAAAATTTGGTTCAGCTTTCTTGTGTGGTAACTGAAGTCTTGCACAAGATGAAGAGCAGGAGAGCAGCTACAGCTTTATAGTTCATAGTCCATTTTCTAGGGTAACACAGGCAGACAGGGAAGAATCTTGGAAGACCCCATGTGAAATATTTACCTGTGATTCTGGAGACACTGCAGAATGCATTGCAGCATCTGGGTGAATCTGTAGAGACTGGGTTTATTTTCTCTGTGTGTTATTAGAGGCTGAGATGGACATGCAGGCCTATTTGGTTGCAATTGCTTGGTGGTCTCCTGATCTCTGAGTTTCAGAAGGATTTACCAGCTTAGGCACAGCACCAGCCGTTTCATGAATGTAAAGACATCTTGGGCACCCATTAAACTCTGCCTACTCTATCAGTGCACATGGGGCCAGCCTGGGTGAACAAAGGGCAGTGCTAAGGTCAAGCAGCAAGCTGTGATAGATCCCAGGTGACTGTGCAGATACCTTCCTCTCTTCCTGCATGGCTCTATGAGTAACTGAGACTTGATTATAGTTAAAGTTGGAATTTTTAAAATTTATTTCAAGAGCCCCTTTTGGCAAATCTGTTTCTGAAATGTTCACTTTGTAGGCTGAAAACTTACAGTCATCTGCATAGTAGTATAATTTTGTATTCTGTTTTTCATCATTACCCGTAAAAAACCCACCAGAATTTGTAAAACTTACAGTCCTGTTGAAATGCTGACAGATAAAATGTAAAATTCAGACTGCTGCTGGACTATTCTGTGAGTCTGATTTGGATTCAAATGGCATAAACAGTGGATAATTACTCTGTCCTGTCTGTTCAGCACTGGCATCCAGGACACATTCATTTGGACTTCCTTGGCTTAAGCAAACACTTAATACATCTTCTGTGTCTGAATGCTTGTGTGTAACATGTAGCTCCCAGAGGGGGAATAATAAATACTCTGCTAGTACAGAATAAACTTCAGATGCTGCTTAGGTGAGCTGGCTTGAGTGCTGACATTTACCTGGCGAGATAACATCCATGCCTAGCATGCCTCTAGTGCAGTGGCTGGAAGTCTTGGGGGGAGCTTTTTGGTGCTGTGTTCCTCAGGTCTGCTTGTAGGATAGTGTTTCTAGATACTAGAGATGAGAGCAGCTCAAGTATTTGTTTCCATGTGAGCCACGCCTATAAACCCTCTGTAAAAGAAGTGACTTTTCTGGAGTGTCTTTGTTCCCTAGGAACTAAGGTCATTGTTAGCGCCTGCAGCAGGAAAAGTGTGAAGGCAGAGACTTAGAACGGTAATGATTTTCTATATTTAATCACGCAAAGCTTTTCTGTGGCAAAGATTACAGCAGTATTCTTGGGTCAGACATCTTACTTCCCCTTCCTGCCCTCTCCCCTCCACATCCTGGGACAGAAAATGGCACGTTTTTATTTCCTTTGGTGAGGAAATAAAACACTACATGTTGTAGTGTTTCTTGAATCTGATGACCTCCAGTCCAAACTGTATCTTTTTTTATAAAGTTTTTTTTTATTAAAACCTTCTCCTAAAGACAGTGTGTCTAAGAAGCAGGAGCAAACCGTGTCCATGGTATTAAAGGCAAGCATTAAACAGGTCTCATGAATTTGGGCCAGTACCTGTCATCGCAATCCCGACTGTTCCAGCTTTGGTGAAAGACTGAAACAGTATGGACTGTCTGGTAGTACAGCATAATTTGGTCTGCATGAAGGCATTTATATGGGCTCCATCTTGCTGCTTCAGTGATGTGTTTTTCCTTCTAAGCTCTTCAGTGTCTGTTATTCATTCCTTGTGAGCAACGGACTGAGGAACGAGCAAAAGTGTTCTAATATCAACTGTTGGCAATTTCGATATTTGAGCTTAATGCCAGAAAATAAGAGGTTGAAACTGGACTTGGCAATAGCTTATTTCTGTCTTTGGTAGGTGAAATGTCTCATTAATGTCTGTCTGTAGTATCTGGCACAGTTCATGATCCCGTACTGATGTCCTGCCAGAAACTGACTTCTCAGTCAATAGGGATGTGTTGAAATGACACTCAGTCAAACTTTTAGTGGGGTTTGCCTGCCTTTCTGGAGAAGGTTCACGTTGATTTCTGACACCGCTGTTCCTTGGGACCCCTTGTGGGACCCCCATTACAGATGTAGGCACACTCTTAATAGCATTCATCTGTCTTCTGAGTGATTAAATTAATAGTTCCTAGCTGGATTTAAAGCCTGTTTTTAAAATGACTTAATAGGCTGTCATTAGAGGGTCCAAAGGGGAGGAAAAAAATGGTACAGAAAAAATGTCACTGTATGTTGACAAGTCTGACTTCATACACCACTTTCCTTGGAAGTGCTAGTCTGCTGTTGCTGAATACAAGGGCATTTAGAAGTTAAGTCAGACCATGTGAAAAGCTGCAATAGTTCCTTGTTTGAGTTAGATGGATTTGTCAAATTAACTTTTTTTTTACATATTGCTTCAGGTGCTTTGTAAACAGTGTAATCCAATCACAAATGTAACATCAAAACATTAAAGAGAAAATTAGTTCTAAACATGCAAACACTACCATAGCTATTAGTGTGACAGAATAGAAAAACAGGATCAGGCTGCTTAAGTCTTTTGAAATAGATGAAATAACTGATGATTTGAAGAGCTCATCAAAAAGCTTGTGTTGTGGAATGGGCTATCTCAAACTGGGCACAGAGTATGAATTGGAAAGGGAAGGCCAGCCATTCCAAGGGGCTTCTTGGGAAGCCTCTGGAGCTGCTTCTTGCTGAGCTGCTGTGAGCTGGGTTTGGGATATGCAGGTAGGGTGTGGTTGAAGGGCTCTTAACTTGAGTGGGGTAAAGGGTAGAGGTTGAGAAAAATAGGTCAAATACTGGATAATTTTCAGCTAGAATTGAGACAGCCCCAAGCTGTCAACTGTGACCTTATATGACAAATTTTTTCCCCTTCCTGCCTTCTCACTCTCAAAATACCCAGAGTATATGTTCAAGGCCAGGAATACTGGACATATTTTCAACTCTGAATTTTTTCCATGCCCTGTCCTGCTCTCCCTAATTGTTATTAACTGCTCTGTCCATAAAGTCCTATTTTGCTTTGGAGTGGTAGTGATTGCCAACAGAATACATTAAACAATGACCTACTGGTGCTGAGAGTCTCCAAAGCAGTTTTGTTCAAAAGTATTTGCTTTTGTGCCCTATGCTCATACCTTCCAGACAGAGTGGCCAAGCAGCCCATGCCCAGAAAGAACTGAGTGTTTTCTTTTGTGATTGACTGAGCTGATTAAAAGCAGCTTGGTGTTACTGTCAACAGTCCAAAGAAATTGTTATTTGGGGCCTTACTTAACACTAGATAGACCTTCTGTACCAAGAATGTGAATAATTTAAAAAATCCCGAAATCCTTCATTTTTTTTCCTGAGGTTTGATTAATTTGTTTTTCTTCTGTTATCTCCCGGTCAGTCATTCTATAATACTAATAAGCTTTTTGGAATCTTTTTATCTCTTCACAGAATCTTGTGAGGTTAAATCACACTTTAATTAAGAGCTTTTTTCCCCTCTGTAGGTCAGTGTTTGTTTTTGCTCTGTAGATACCATAGAGAAGCTGGGAGAGAAGGAAGAGGGAGGGAATGGTGAAAGAAAATCTGTATAAAATAGAGCATAAAGGAGTTTAAAAATTTGAACTATAGATGTTATCTTGTGCTGCACTCTCTGGAAACTCTGTAAGAATTATTGGTACTAATTTAACTGGAATGTATTACTGTAGATATATTTTTTTTTTGGCTTCTCTCCCTTTCCACTTTTCTCATACCCTTTCTTTGGCATGTGTTCAAATCATAGAACATGTTGAGTTTATTTTATTTCCTTTTAAGAACAACAAATTCTCAGTATTTGCATAAAACTATTTTGCTTAACATCCAATGTGGTCCAAGCAAGAATTACTGATTTGCAGTTTTGAGCAATTTCAATTTCTCCAGCTTGCAAAGTGTCCATTTCCTACTTTAAACAACCCAAAATATTGAAGTAGGAAATTCCTTTAAAGAAACAGTGGGTCATGAGTCCTTAAACTGTATATTTTTGAAATGAAGTTCTGAACATTATTTTTGTGTGAAAGATTTGCCGACTGGTCTTTACTAAGCTAAAAAGTTATCACGTTCTTTTCTGAAAAAATTGCTGCTTAGGTCTATTTTCATAAATTTCAGCATTATTTTGAAAGCTTGTCTGTTCCTGCTGATTTTAAGTGAACTTTTGCACCAGGACTTCTCTGCTGACCTCCAGCTGTCAGTAGGAAATTGGTGGGTGTGAGAGATTAACGATACCCTAAACATAATCTGTAGTGCTGGTGTTATTACAGGGATGCAATCACAACTCCACATCTATGCTGGGTTTGCTTGTGGTGTCAAGCTGCTGTAAAGCAGAGAAAACCCTACCTCTTACCTCTTCATTTTAACTTCTTTCGTTTCAGGGAAACCTGTGATTTGTGTGTTTGATTTAATTCTGCGGGGGGGAGGGATTGAAGCTGGCGGGAGGAATTCTTCCTGTTTTTGCAGACCAAGAGTCCTGTCAGGGGAGCCATCACAAACTATTATGTTAGCTTCTTAGTTTATGTTCAGAAATTAAAGTCAGAGTTAACTCTTTTTGAATATTTCTTTTTCTTTCTTTTTTGTTCTAAATTCAACGAGGACAAATGTTCCCAAGTTTTGCCATTTACTGAAATATATGTATGTAATTATAGTATATGTATTTATATGTGGCATATACATACATGTGAAAATATTTATTACTAAAAATGACTGTTTTGCTGTAAGAGGTCAGTACAGCAAAGTTTTTGTGCTCTTTACCTTTTTTTAGCATTCCACCCCACATTTGCCTTTGAATCCAGAGATTCTTATAAAAGTAGTTTTATTTGTGATTTCTTAGACTTGTAAAGAATAAAAAAAAATAGTTAAAATACAGTGATAAGTGTCAGAATATGCAGCAGACTCAGTGAATAGTGGCATTCATATAAAATTCAGCCTTGACTTTGTAGGAAATGAATAGAATGAATTCATGGACAAAATGGTTAAAATGTAATGTATAGTTCAGATTTTGACATATAGGTCACAAGGAAAGGTGAGTTTGACTCTAGTACCTGCTTCTTCTTGGGTCAAGTCTTGTTGGTTTGACAACAGTAAGAGCTTTTGGAAAAACAGATATCAGGAATTTGAAGTTTTGGAGTGGGGATGAAGCTAGAAAGGTTTTTATAGCAAAGCTAAAACTGCTCTTGTCTTAGCAGTGAGTTGGATATTTTTATTTTGTGGGTGTTTGCCCCACCAGCTGTTTAAATTTTTAACGTGCTGCTGTATCCATCTTCAGGCTCCTTTTATCCCCCTGTGCTGCTGGCTGCTGCTGTGTGCTGGGCTATGGGAGCTTGTGTAGGGATGGGGCCTCACCCTGAGAGGTGAATTTAGGGTCTCCTTCTTACAGCTCACACCTAAGGCTGTTCTCACTGAAGGAGGTGCCTGTTCAGTCAATTTATTTTAAATCTGTACACAGTGGTATTCTTCTTGCTGTAGTTATTTCCTGTTATTTCTGACTTAGTGCTAACTTATTTCCCCTTTAGTTTTGAGCAAGACAAAAAAGAAAGTGATCATAAAAAACACAATACTGGTAAAAAAGAGCAATTACAGTAGTTCAAATAAGTTTAAATAATTGCAGTGAACGTTTACATTTCAGGATGTCTGCTCAGAAAGGTTTGTGGTTAAACTGAAACAAGGCAATAGAGAAAACGATTATTTAAACTTCGTATCACCAGAAACAGTTTTTAATGAGGAAATTCTAGGAACTGGAGTGCTGCTATTAGACACAAAAGATGGGCAGGGTAAGGCAAAATGTATGAAAGAAAGAAATATTTAGAAGGAAGAATGAATATTGAGAAAGATACAGTTTAAAAATGACAGGTCCTACTTCTCTTCTGTGGCTCTTTAGAGAAAGAGAAGGTGCTTGCTTTCTGTTGGAAATTTTCTTTGAGGGCTGCTGTGGTTGCAATAATTAATTTATGGTAAAATTTCCATGAGCCTAAGTACTTTCTAAGTATTCATTCCATCTTCAGGCAAGGTTGGTTGATTGGTTTTTTTTTGTGTGTGTGTGTGTGCTGATGGTGCTGTTGTGTTTTGGTTTTTTTTTTGTTTGTTTTTTTTTTTTTTTAGCTTAGCAACAATTTGGTATTTAAGGGAAACCATAAATACATTGGAGGAAAACCATAAATGAGAGAGAACTGGCAATGAGTTTTGTAGGAAAAAACAATCTTGGTTGTATTTAAAGATTGGTATTTTGTATGATTTGCTATTCTATGAAGCAAAAGCTTATGCTGCTTGTGAAAATAGAGTTATTTTTTGAATTTTATAGCCCATCAAGCTGAGCAAGAAAACATTCTTCAGCAAAGTGTTCCACAAACAATATGTTGGCATGCAGATTTGGACAGTTGCTGCTTCTACTGGCACGAATAGGATTTTTTACTCACGTGTGAGGGAAATTGGACTTTGGCCTCAATCAAAGAAGTTTTCCAGAGTTTACAGCACTTACAAGAAGATATGAATACCTTGCTCACAGGCAAAAGCAAATTCTGAGAGCAGCACTCAGTGATTTCTTTGACTTTAAAATACTTTTGGTTAAACAAAGGATAGGAGAACTTTAATCTGTTTTAAATTTTCTGTATTTCCATTTGAAGTCCTGAGGATGAATTTTGAAAAACTTTCAACGTTGCAGCAAAGAGCTATAAGTCTGATTAAAACCTTAGGGAACATGGGGGAAAAACTGAAGAAGTTCAGTTCTTGTTTAAGGAATGGTATGAGGGGGACTTGCTTGAAGCGGTTGTGTTACAGGGGAGGTAAAGATGTAACTGTTTTCAGAGACCAGACTTAATTCTTGCCTTAGGGTGCAAATTGTAAAGATAAGTACCCATAAAAAAAACATATCAGTGATTGTGGTGATTGGAAATACTTAAAAGACAAATTTGATCTTTTTAAGTAAATAGCTAATTCATTAAAGAAGAGTTCGTGTTTGGTATTCATTAGGAAGACAGATTGTTTATCACTGTAATCTCTTCTGATTTTATAATCTGTGAAAAAAAAATTATTGATGATATTTTGAAGTTGCTTTCTACCTTTTTGCTTTAGAATAATAAAATTGTTCAGGTAAATCTTGGGAATTCAGCTAGTGCAGCTTCCTGCTTGGAGCAGGGCTGGCACTGAATTCAATCCAGCTTGCTTGGGGATTTGTCTGGTCAGCCTGGCAAACCTCTGAGGACAGAGGTCCAGCAGCCCCTCTGAGTCCCTGTTCCAGAGCTTCCTGTCTTGCTGGAGAAAATGCTGTTTCCGTGGGTCAGGTCAGTCTGCCCAGCGGTACTGCTGCTCCTCTGTGCCAGCTGATCAATCCCTGCTTGTCCCGGGGACCACAACCAGGCACGGGACTCTGTGGTGTAGTGACTGCCAAGTAAATGGGATTAATCATTTCCCTTGACCTCCTACCTAAACTTATGGTAATACAGCCCACTACACTGCTAGGCTTCCTTGTTATTTTTATCCTGTAGCTTTTTGGGGTTTTTAGCAGTTATTTCAGACTCTTTCCTCTGGGCAATGCAATAACAAAAATATGTGGTTCTCTGTTGAGGTTTATAGGCCATAGTTTAAGAGCTGTTGCTGTTACAATTTGGTCTGAATGTTACCAAGTTGTGCAAAAAGCAATTTTTATCGAGTTAAACTTTTCTTTGAGCAAGGTGTAAATGAACAAGAGAATTATCTTCTAGAAGCCTGTGGTCTGTTGTAATTTAAACATTAAACATGGAATCTGCAAGATAGGAATTATTCAGCTGTAGATAATGTGACCTGTGTTGGATAACTAAACTCTGAGACCTTGCCTACTCAGTTCTCTATAAGCATGTTAGAAAATTCTTTTAAAAATGTGAATTAGGAAGAAAAAGGAGGAGAAAAAAAGTGAAAAGTATACTAAACACTACTGTTTTTTGAGACTTGAATTTAAGAGCAATTAAAGCATGATTACTTTCATTCAAGCCTCCTTTTTCAGATGAAGGAGACCTGTCTTGTTAACACTTTTTCAGCAAAGTTTTTTTTTTTTTTTTCCTGCTCTTTGATTTAATACAAGAAACTGGTAGGATGAACCTCGGTCTGCTGCTCATGAATTTAAGGTTACCCCTAGCTCATGTTTTTCCTTCCTGAGTTAAAGATCACAGATGTCATTGGAAACAGAGCTGAGTATGGGAGAGACTGTCAATTGAAGAGGTGACTGGGAGTCAGTAGGAAACCACAATGAAGATATTTATGAAAGCAAGCTTTGGAGAAAATGGCCTAAGCCAGAAAGGAGGGATTTGTGAGTGTCTGCTTGGGCTTTCCCGTAGTGACTTTGCCAGATTGTCACTGCTGTAGCCACCTGCTGATGCTGGTGTTGCCAAGATTAGCATTCAGCACTGGTTCATGGACTTTAGCAGTGAAATGTAAGCTGTTTATTAGTATCTTTAAACCTCCCCAAAGCATGTGGTTAGACATGGCTGACTGATTATTTTTATTGTTTAATAATTTCCTGCTCTCCTAATACCATTTCCCAATTATATTCTCCCCCTATTTACCAGCTGCAGTTTTAAAACAGTCCTTGGGTTGTACCAGTGACCCTTTTACTTGGCCTACCTCCATCTTTCTGTCCTGTTTTCTGTCAGCTGTCATTGCTACAAAATAGTGCAACATTTTCTGAACTTCCAACTGCTTTTTAACAGCCGAGTTCAGGTTTGGGTTAGGCTTGTTGGATCACATTTGCACAGGGCCAGGAAGAATGCCCATTCCCCCTCCCCTTTTTTTCCCTTTTCCCTGGAAACATGGGCCTATTTATTTTTGAAAGAGTCACAGAATTAATTTGGAGGAAGAAAACTCTTTCGGCTTGGAGTCGGCCGGGGCCTCACAGGCGGGCTTGTTGCAGGCAGTTGGAGATGACGTTGTCTAAGAACTTGCTGTGTTTTTAGTTCCGGAAGTTACTTCCTTGCACAAATTTATTGTCTGCACATTTTGTCTCCTCCCAGCCCCTACTTCTCACACTGGTCTTGCTGCAGCTGCCCTGCAGCTTCTGATTTCTTTCCTTCCTCTTCTCCAGCACCTTTTCCTTTCTTTGTCTTTGTGGTTGGTGAGTTCCATTTTACCCCCAAAGGAAACAGAAACTAAAACTCAATTAGTTCTTAATTTGTAAGTGTTTTAACAAAGACTAAATAAATTTCAGTGGGAGGCTAAAAAACCCTGCCTGCATACAGAGAGACTGCAGGCGAGAATCCACTAAATAAGTTATGTGCACATAACAATGATCATCCTGCTTTGTGCCCACTGTAGATACTACAATTGTGAATACACATAGTATACTCTGAAAGCTGCGTCTGTCACTCAGTTGCTGGTTGAGTCTTCTCACAGGTGTGTTACTGTGGGATGTTTTTGATGTTCTGATGTTTTCCAGAATACTCAAAGTGGATTGAGTTACCACCAGGTTAACTCTTATGGGTAGGTTTATTTCTGTGTTTCCAAACAGCTGAGTTTAACATAAATTTTTAATGCTATTACAGGGGTAAAAAGAAAATGTAAGAAACATGAAATATCCAGTATTTTTTCTTGAGAACAAATTAAAATAAGATTTACAGTACACAGAACTGTATTAGCTGGTAGTTTGCTACTCAGAAGGGTTAGGGCACCAATATTGTTTTATCACCTGAGTTAGTCTACTGAAAGACTAGGTGAATATTTGCAGACCAGCCTGAGAGTTGAATTTATCTTTTGCATCAGGTGAATTTTTGCCCCTTCCTGTTCAGAAATATCATACAATATTTTTATGCTTTATTGCAAGTTGTAGGGGCTATTTTGCTTAAATATTCATGGACGCTATTCCCTACCTTTTGTCTTCTTTTTTTTCTTTTATGCCTCATCCTCAGCAAATCTTTAGATTCACGCTTTTTTTTTTGTTAGGTTTCCATGCTAGAATCTTGTTCCTAGTATCTGGCACAGGGTGGTACTGGCTAGAGAAGGTATACAGAGAGCAGATTTATAATTAAGTTTAAAACAAAACAACCCAAAAAGCTCCCATTGAAACAAACTGATTTTGCTAGTTAAAGTTTTGAACTTAGGCCAAATTCGAATCTTTTCTGTGAGCAGAGAGCAACTTGCAGAAGTCAGTATGCTGCGTTATTACTTTCCACAAATTCAGTGGAAGCAGTAAAACTTCTAAGTGAAATGTATCCCTGTAGCTTAGATGGCTGCTGTGAAAAACCTTGATCTGGATGCATAACTTGACAAAGTTATGGACATGTAAACATGGGGGTTAGAAAATACTGAATAAACGTTTTGGATGAATCAAGCTTGGGAGCTGTGCAATAGGGATTTCTTCATTTCCTGCTGTTTGTGCTTTTGTTTTGTTCACTTCTTCAGCTGAACTGATAGCAAGAAATGTTCTGTTAAAATGTGGCTCTCTTAAGCACTCTATGAATGCTTGGAAATTTAAAATGTCATGACAAAATGGAACACACAAGCCTGGGTTAGACCTTCTGTTACACATTACCTTATGTAATAGCAATATTAAAAAAAATAAAATCTTAAATGACATGAAGAGAAATATGGATTCAGGTTATAAAGTCACTTGCATATTGAGAAACTTTAATAGTTGAACATGTGGTGCCTTCACAAAAATTTTCAGGTTTTTTGTGTAAGACCAGTGGGGACAATGATAAAAATCCCAAATACTACAAGGTTGATGGTAGACTCAAGAAGATAAGAACACCAGTCCAGTAGGAAATAGTGAAACTGAGTGTTCCAACCTTTGGCCACAGTTTCTAGTGAAATCTTTGCAGAAGAGGGGGAATAATGGAGGGCAAAGCAGATGTGCACTAGTAATGTCTTCCAGTTTCTCAGGGGTGATGGTGGCTTGTGACTGTTGTATAGAAAATAATTTTAATTTCATCTGGACCCTACAGTGCAGTTGGTTGCTGGAGCGGCTCTCATCTATGTAATTGAGTTCAGTTTTCATCTTGTGCTGCAACAGAATCAACAAAAATGTGAGAGCTTGAGCCCAGGTTTATACTTTTCCAAAAGAGCAGTGTGAGCTGTGGGCTGAGACACAGGGACAGATAAAAAAATAGAAGTGGAAAAAAAAAGTAGATAAAGGTTAGAAGAGAAGATGGTGTCCACTGTTCCAGGGCACTGTTGGCACTGTGACTTTCAAGAGACGTGAGCCAAGATTTGTGCATCGGTCACGGTAGAAAACTTTTCCTGACATTGTAGGCAGAAGGGCTAAGGTCCTTCGAGTTACATAGCACCAATCACAAAACAGAAGTTAACACACAAGCATTTTGTTGTACATTCACAATTTAACTTCAGCTTAGGTCATTGTTTGCGTGCTTATGTTACTGGCTCATATGAAGGCTTACTTTGTGATAAGAGTTGTGTGTAATTCAAGGTGCCTTACTCCCTGTGACAGCTTCAGGACTCATATGGAGTAGCCAGTTGCTATATATAACTTGGTTCCTTACTGCTTTGGATACTGTGCTATCAAGATGCTATTTTTGGGTTTGCACTCATTTTTCTATAAGATGGTAATCATTCATCTTCCATCATCAATAACCTGTTTTTAAAATTCTCATCTTTAATAAAATATTCTTAATGATGAAAGTGTTTTTTTCTTCTGTCTGAAAAAAATACTTGATTCATTCACTTATTTTATATTTTCTGTTTATAGGAGAGGTCTTCTCACAATCTACATGGCTAATCAAGTAAGTAGTCCTTTATTTCAATAAAGAATAAAAACATGTAAGATCCGTTGGAAATGTCTTGTTTAAAGTTCACAGATGCTGACATTCATTGCATTTTTTTTAATTGTCGCAGGATTTTTCTTTAAGAAATATGCATTTGGTAACTGAAACTCTAAGGAGCAAGTTGTGATCAGAGGTCTTTCAGAAGCAGTTGTGAAGCAGAGGCTGAAATGTGGTTCATTGTATTATGCTCAAAGTTTCATGTGTTGTAGCCCCAAGAAGGTGGTAATTTTGTCTTTCTCCTCCATGATAGAATGGCATCTGGTACGTAAATGATCATTATTTTGCAGATGAGAAATCCAAAACCATATACTTCAGTTTTGTAATTAATAATTTCTGAAACTTGTGTCAGCTGTTGTGCATGCAAACATTTTTACCACATGGCAGTATCAATTTAAATTTTGAGTCATACTTATGTTACTCTCCTTCAAATAAATAACATTTATCTAAATGATGCTTTGTGCATTAACTTTTTCCAGATATAAATTGTTCTGTTACTTGATCATACTCCTTTAGGAAAGATTTTACTTTGCCAAAGGAATTATGTAAATTTTTTGTACAGTTTGAATTGCATAGATAGTCACAGAAACTACAAAAAAACAAACAAACAAACAAAACCACAAAAAACCAAACAAACAAAACAACAACAACAAAAAAAAACCAAACCAAAAAAACAACCAAAAAAACCACCAAAACAAAAAAAACCAAACAAGTGAAGAATTGTTTTCAGATTACTGAGAGAGTTTGCTGGGGCCTCAGTAGAATGGTGCATGAGTCGAACTCTGATGGTGATGATAAGATTAATGACTAAAAGGGGTGAGACCAATGCAATGTATCATAGTACAGATTAGGGTGATAAAATTAATATGTTCTCTTCTGTCCTTGTACAATCATTGTTGATGACTTGTAATTCTGAATGTTTTGTGGGGGCAGAACTTTTGGAAGGAGCTGCTATCATGATGTGTTAGCAGGTAAATATCCTGGAAAGTCCCTTTATGCATTTACCAAACCCGTTACGTAATTCTCTCTTAAACTCTGGCACTTAACAATTTCTTTTAGGCAGAAATTGTTTCTGGCGTTGTTCTGTATTCATAGACTCTGTCTGTACAGACAGACTCGTGAGGGGAACTTACAGACTTCTGAAGAGAATTAATTAATTTTTGCTTTTCACTTTATTATTGTTGAAGTACCATTTTATTGCTTCCTGACTTGTATGGCTCATACTCTGTTCTTTAGGATTCCTTTTCTTTATGAAGTTTTTTAACCTGTTTTGAAAAGATGACAAATTCTCCTTTTGAAATGCAATTAATTCAGAGTCCCAGTACTGCACGGGAGCTAGGTTTGACTCCTGCAAGAAAATCTTAACCTTGGAAGTTTTCCTTGAGTTCAAAAGGGCAACTGTGTAGAATCCCCTCATTCAGGAAAGAGAGGTTATGAGTACAGTGATATTTAGGTGGACATACTATCACTCTTTTGGAATGGACTTTCCAAGAGAAGGGGGTAATAGGTGTGCTTAAATAGCAGCACCTCCTAGTATCTGAGAAAGCTGTCATTGTGTTCATGGCTCTAAGGCTGAAATCCCACACAGTTCCCCTGGTGTTGGGACAGAGTTGTAAGGGAAAAGTCAAGCCATGCAGTTACATTTTATGGACACCACTTGGTGTGATATTCTCTTCAGCATGATGACTCATTTTAGTCACAAGTGTTTGGTGAAGCCAGAGCTGCCAGAGTTTGCTCTGTAAACTCCCTGTGATCATGTTATACTTACCTTGTTAGCAAGCCCTGTAATCACAGTAAATGTTTCCCTATTTGTGTTGCTTATCTTTGGCTTAGAACTTTATATGCATTGATAAGATTCTCCTATAAATTTATGAAGCCTTTAAAACATTTATTTCTGTCAACTTTAGATTGCAGCATGTCCCATTTTGAAAATTGTCACACTTTAATCATTAGTGATGGCAGATGGATTGTGAAATTAGCCTGCATTTCTTGCATTCTGTAAAACTCATGTCAGGACCTGTTAAGATGTTAATGGAACTAAATGTATTCCTTTGTTTTGTTTCACGTTTTGCTACGCTGGGTTTTGCAGCCTGAGCAATAATAATTAAGGCTTTTTGTGTGATTCTTCATGTGTGCCTTTGCCCAGGTAGGCAGGAGGTAACTGTAATTACTGTTGGTTATTATAAGTGATTATCGTGACTGTTGCTGCAGTGAATTTTTATAGCCAGATTTAGGGCTTTTAAATCAGAAAATTTTAGTCGTATTGTCCAGTTGGCAGTATGTGACAATTTGTCCTTGGAGATGAATTTACTTAGTGGAAAGGGGAAAGGTGTGTTAAATCTTTATGCATGGCTGCTGTTTCTCATTTCAGTGAGTGAAATGCAGTAGAACATGAAAGGCAGTGGGGTCTAAGGACTCTTGTTCTAAACGTGACATTTTTATTGTTTTTTTAATCTGGAGCTACTAGAAACTTGTGAATGGAAACGTGTGTATAAGTGTCCTGGTTCATTTTAAATAAGTCAGTGATTATAGATTTATGTGAACCTGAACTCCCTAGCTGCATTTCCTTGCTGCTTACATGTTAACATGACAGATTAACAATAAGATGTTTAGGCTATATAAGCTCTATGGAAAAATAGAATAAATTTTTTTTTTGAGACTAGCTTGGTGCTAAATTGAAGCTATATAAGAATGTATTTTAGGACTTGGATTTTCTTTGGCTTTTTATTTTTTTTCTCAGAGATAGGAATTAGAAATAAACAGGACTGAAGCGTTTGTAGCTTTAATTTTAATGTGCAGAGTCTAAAATCAACTTCTTAGCTTTTCACTGGAAGTTGTTTGAAGTTTTTAGAACTAAATTAGTATGCCTAAGTCCTGACATTGCTGATCACGTGGGTTTGAGACCTAAAGTTTCTGTTAAAGCCCAGAACAGAGTAGTGGTAGACCACACAGAGCCACGGAGCTTTCAAGTTCTATTTTGGATTGCATGTATTAAAGTCATGAAATTTCTAGGATCATAAGAGATGGATTGGTAGTGAATATATAAGATGATCCTTCATGGATAATTTGAGATCAAAAGGAACCCTAAGATTCCAGCAAAAGGTGGAAAGTGAAATGTAATCTTTTGGTTATTTTTATCTGGAACAGTAGATGATATTAATGACTGTCCATGAAGACGACCTATAGCTCTTACATTTCCAAACAGTTGAGGCAGACTTTGTTGTGAACAGCTCAGCAGTTGAGTTGTTGCTTTTCAATTGAAGAAACTGTGTCTTTGGGTTAGGGTTTGGCTTTTCTAGTGTTGAAAACAAAACAAACATAGGCTGCCTTCAAAATACAGGATAGGAAGAGACTAATCTGAACTAGGACTGATTTGATATAAAGCTTCTTTGAGAAACAAAACTTCAGGAAAATTGCTATGTTGTCATTGAAATGCTACACCAGAGAGGAGGCAGTTATCCTAGCATGTGCTGAGCTACATGCTATGTTTGAAATTCAAACTGTGCATTACTACATCAAAGTTTTTATTCATTCTCTTCTAGGACTTCTGATGTATGGTGGGCTGCTTACAGAATTGGAAATGCTCATATTAATAAGAGGCTCTTGAGGGTGATGGATTAAATGATATAAAGCTTAAGCAGAAGGTGAAGCAGCTGCATGCAGAGTGATGCTGTTGAGGGCTGTTTCTTGAGGGTGACAGTAGGAAGAAGTATAGGGGTATGTCCCAGCCATAGAGAAAACATTCCTGAGTGGAAAGTTATAAATTTGAAAAGTAAGATACAAAAGACAGGAAGAAAGGAAGTAGTGAAGCAAATCTACAGGTAAAAACCCGAACATTTATTGTGGCAGGAGACATGGAGCTGGACTGGCGTAATGGGAGTTGGTGTGTGGGAGTGTTAGAGGTAAAACAATGGAAAAAAATGAGAAAATGTAGAGTTTATTCTAGTTAAAGAAGAGAGGTGATAAATAAAATGATGGGCTTGCCACAAAAGGATTGGATTAATTTAATAATTAAATAATATTAAGAAAATTTTAGGAAGAGCCCAGAAAGGGAGAGACAGAGAGATGATATTGTTGGTGTCCTGAAAATGGAAGTTGGGGAAATCGTCAGCAATTGCATTTGGACAAAGTTTACAGAAAAATCTGAGGATCCTGAATCTTATTTATTCCTATGCTGATGTTGGGTCATCAGTGCATCTGCTGTTTATGAAATACTGCACACAGATCCTCATACACAGAGGAAGATATATTATTAAAACAAGTACAGAATGAGTTGATTAGTGGCATTCCAGTGGGTGATGCTCTGCTTCTGTATGTGATAAAGTAATGCAGCTGAGCAGAGTTTTTTGCTGTTTTAAAGTAGTCCAAGCAGTTTCACAGTTGAATTGTTTTTCAGTTGCATAAACCAGCTAAATCTGGCTTCATTTGGGCTGTATCGTTGTTTATTCAAACCAGTCAAGTGTGAAGGTTGCATGTAAGTTGTGCTCCTAAAGCTTGAAATATTTGGTCTAGGAGCATGCAAAAATGCTGAAACAGAGACTCAAAAAGAAATCCCTCAGGATCTAATGGAGAAATGAGTATCCATTGCTCTTCAGTCAACTTGAACTCCAGATGTTTGTATGATTTTTTTACAGGGTGGAAGTTATAGTGATTCAAGATATCACAAAATCTTCATGCTGTTCAATATTCAAAAAACTTGAAGCTATAAGCCAAATTTGAGATATCTGGCACACATACAGAGCAAAGTAGATACCAAACTTGGCAGAGATATGGCACAATATAGAACATGGTTCAAATGTTTGAGGCCAGGAGCCCTCCAATATCACTTTCCATATACACTAAATTTGTTATTGTTTTATGCTTTTTGAGGGTGATGGGGTGGATGGATGAAAGAAAGAGGAGTGAGGCTTGCTGTGGCAAGAGAAAAAGCAACAGAAAGTCACTTTTAATCTGTGCTTTTGCTGATCCTGTAGTTTTAACTTTTTGCTAAAGTCAAACTGCTAATATTTTAAAAGAAGGTACTTGCATGCAAGAAATGCTGTGACACTGAGCATTCCTAAGTGATTTTTCTTACCAGCTTATCAAATGCTTTCTGTACAAAATTGCTGATGTATCTGACTTGTTACAGATGTCTCAAGAAATACCTTGTGCCAGTTGCAATTAAATGAGGGAGGATACTATGAATAATGTAGGCTGAAGGGTGTTTTTGTTTTGTGCAGTTTTTGTAGTAATGTGCAATCATTTGTCATTAACATAACGTGCAACTCCGAGAAATTATCGCCCAGTGCTGTTACATACTATAAAACATTGTGTATCAGTTCAAAAATATCCTTTAACATGAAAAAAAAAGATCATTGTCTCATTTGTTTCAGCAAAGCATTATATTTGGCTACACAGTTTATTCATTGTAGCACAAAAAAATGTTTTCTGTTTCAACTTACTAAACTGACATTACATAAACAAGACTAGCTGCCACCTTTTCTTCTCCATTGGGAGCGGTTTCATCTGAGTCAAAACATGGAGGCAATCCAAAATGACAAAGGACAGGTGGATTTACATTTTCCAAATGCATATCTTAAACGTTTTGAACCTTTCAGTTGTAGTAAAATGAATTTGACCACTCCTGCCTTGTTGTTTTTTGTTGTTTTTGTTTTTTTTTTTATAATTAAATTTACGTTGTGTGCTTTCATGTACTCCTTAGTACTAACATTCTACAAGGACTGCCAGGATAAGAGTTTAGCTATTCTTTTAGCATATTAACCAAGATAGAAATAAATTGATTTTTTTATTTTTCTAACATTTCAGAAGTAATCTCCATAACTGAAAGTACATCAAGTAAATGCCTGAGACATTTGTCTTCCAGGATTGCCTTGTTGCTGTTTTCTGTACCCCTCTTCTGGGGTGACAGTGGCTTTGATTACAGCAGCAGCTGGCAGGAAACCTGTGCTTACTGTCTGAGGGTGTCCAGAGTCCCCTTTCATTTCTTGTATTGTCACCTTTTAAGCTGATAGTGT
Organism: Sinosuthora webbiana; assembly: GCA_013397395.1. Taxonomy (NCBI): domain Eukaryota; kingdom Metazoa; phylum Chordata; class Aves; order Passeriformes; family Sylviidae; genus Sinosuthora; species Sinosuthora webbiana. Next base: position 1,651,340 of record VXBN01002398.1, read on the forward strand.
GCTAGTTAAGGTAAAACTGTTGCCTAGGTCCTTCTTTCAAATAAAAATGCCTTAAGTACTGAGCTACTTTTATTGTTAGAATAGTAAGTGGTTTTAGTTCCTTGGTTTTATAAGTTACTGTTGGAATAGCAGAAGTATTTTGATACTTGGTTTGGTTTGGATACTAGGAAAAATTTCTTCTCAGAAGGGGTTGTCAAGCACTGGAACAGGCTCCCCAGGAACGTGGTGGAGTCACAAAGCCTGGAGGAATTTAAAAGGTGTGTACACGTGGCACTTGGGGACGTGATTTAGTGGTGGACTTGGCACTGCTGGGTTAGCGGTCAGTGCTGATGATTGTATGCAGCCTAAACAATTCTGTGATTCTGTGAAAATTTGAAAGCTCAGAGGAAAGGGTTTTCCTTCTTGGAAGCTGCGTTGAACTGAAGCTCAGGATTGTAAAGTACTTCAAGCTTTGTGGAAGGCGAAGTCCCATTTTGGGACAATGTTCTGAAGCATGTCCTGATTCCCCTAGGGAAGTATCCAGCACCCACTCATTGCTGCCTGGAGGAGGGAAGAGCAAAAGGGACAGAATTTAGTCCTTGCTGGAAAAAAGTCTGACATACTCACTTATGGCAGAATTTCTGCTTTTGCATGGACAAACACTCTCAGGTGATGTCTTGCCATTTGCTGTAGTTGATAATTTTTCTAGTTCTGTCACAAGTTAAGCCTTTAATTTTAGTGCCAACAAGAAACAAGTCTTGTCTGGGATCAATTTAGACATTGAAATCAACTCAGTAGTGTTGTCCCTGGGGCTGTAGTTCTAATATAACACATTTCAAGTCTGAAGCTCAACTGAGAGTCCCTGCTTCTAATAGTGGCATTTTTACAACTGTTTTGGCCCACATTGTAGCATGGGATTTTGTCAAGTCTTGGTTGCTTCTTCTTGTATCAGGTTGTCCTGGTTTAGTGCAAATTTGGGAGGAAATCTCCAAATGGGGTCCCTCTGGAAAGCAAATTCAAGTGGCCCCTTCCCCCACCAGTTTGGAAGACATAAACCTCCTTCGAGAGAAGTGGAAAAAGCTGTTTATTTAACAACAAAGTACTCACAAACATGGAAAAATGAATAATATAAAACAATGGAATCTCTCATTGTTCTGAAGAGATGGTGAATTCAGAGAGTCCTTTTCGTGGGGTGCAGCTCGGCTCGCTCAGTCTCATCAATCTCTCCTGCACTGGAAAATGCATCCTGGGCCCTGGTGAGACACAGGTGTGAGCTCCTGGTGTTTTTCTGGGTTTTTGGTCCAGAGCAGGGCTGATCAGTTCCAAGAAAAAGAACAACCACAGTCTGAGGCTTTTTGCTTCAGCTATCAAAAAAACTAACTAAAAGCAAAGGAAAGCTCTCTCCTGCTGTCTGTGTTGCAGACAGCACAGTCTGTGAGCGGGAATGTGGAGGAGTGAGTGCAGTTTCTGAAAACAAACTGCGTGCTTCTTCTCCCCCCCTTTGCTCTCAGAACCAGTCTTAAAGGTGCAGAACTTAATATCCAGCATAAACAGAATGACTGGGGATACAAGCATCATAAAGTCACTGTAGGACACAGCTTATATGATGTTCCCTGGTAAACCCTGCCTCCTATTGTGGGATGGCTTTTTTCTCCTATTTTGTCATCTGGGTTTAGGACGAGAGAATCTTCCGTGGCTTCTTCTTCATTACTGCCTGGATCTTAGTGGAAAAATTAGGGTAGCTAACAAAGAGCTTGCATCTTTCCCATTTCATGGAAAGCATACTCAGATAAGGCTCATGCAATGTTTGCTCTTTAGACGTGGCCTCCACCTTTTTGCTGCCTCATGGTCTAAAGCCAGGTAGAGTCAGTCCCTTGTTCTCAAAGTGACACTTGGGATATGGCTGGTGTCACAGCATGGATGGTCAGGCATCACAGATGCACTTGGTGACAGTAATCTGGCTTATGAAACTCAGGAGCAAGAACCAAGATGAATGGATTTTTAGTCTTTAGATTTTAAAGGGCAAGTCTCAACAAAGAAAGCTAATCATGTTAGTTTACACTTGAAGACAGTGTCCTGGAATGAGAAATAGGGTTTGTTTTTTTCATGTCATTTCAGTCAGCAATCCTCAATGCTCTGTGAATGGCAACAAAATATAGCATTCTTGGACATTTGATGGCACTTACATTATCAAGTTATCTTTCAGAAACATCTGAAAGAAAGTAAATAAACCCTAATGAAACAGGATTTAGAGTCAAAGATCTGCGTAACTAGAATATGCTGGTCACTCATTTCGATCTCGCTTTCCTTTGACAGGTTAAACTGGGAGTTGAGAATGAACTTTCATTAATTTTAAGCTCTTACTAATGGCTCTTATTTGCTGTATATCTAGTTGTGTGTAGGCATGTGTCTGCAGAAACAAAAACCATCCAGCCAAGAAATGATTAAAATTAAGCCCAGTTTAGAATAAGAATCTGGAAAGTAACCCTTGATTTTTCTTCCAGAAGACCTGCAACTTTCTTTAACCTTGTTATACTTCTGCTTTTGTCTCATTCTCTCAGCATCCTTGAAGTACAGAGTAGTTTAAGAAGAACTGCCAGTTGTATATTGGGGTGGTAAAGGCAGTGTAAATGTAATAGCAAAAAGTCAAACTTTCATTAAGATGTCAATAAAGTTAATATAGACTACTTGAAGTATACACAGTTTTCTGAGAAGTTTGGAGGAATATGGACACTGTACAAAAGAAATAGGTGCCTTTTATTGCTTGACAGTAATGTTCAGATTTATTTCATAGGCACCTAAACAGAAGAAAAATTTTACTCTTTCATGGAATGATTGAGTTTATTGTGGTAAATGTGCAGGGAAGTGTATTGTAAGATGAACATTTCCAAGCTCCTTGCTTAGAAATCAAATGCAGATGTTTTCAAATAATCAAAGACTTGGACATGCTTTATTCTAGTCGACAAATACTCAAGACACTTTCCAAAAATTTTATTTTGGAATTCAGAATTAGATGCCATAAATGGGTAAGCTATATACTTTACACATATCATGTTCTGTGGGATATGCAGCTTGGCAACTGAAACAGGCACTGTTGAAATAAATTGCTACTTTTAAATATAAACATTACATAGAATTCATATGAGGAGGGAAATAAGCCGAAGTCTTACTTTCTTTTGAATAGTGCATAATGTAATCTAATTTGATTAACAGAATGCTTTACATAATTAAATTATGAGCAATCATGGCACTCTGTGAGGATTTCAATAGGTTGAAGCTTAAGGTCATTGTCACTGCCCCCATCCTAAATCTAAAAAAGGCAGGTTTTAAAATTAGGAGTCATGTGAACTTAAACATTGCTGATGTCTTCACTTTTAAGTAATACTGTAATAAAGTTAGATCCTGGCAGCTGGCATTCTTGTGGATTGACATGGCTAATTGGCTTTGGCATCTTAGCCTGAGGAAACCTCATCCATCACTTCAGAGCAGGACTTTTGGCAAGAGTCAGAGAAAACATTTAATACTTTGTCTCTTGCTTTCTGTGGAAAGCTGCTTTGCATTTTGAACTTTGCTGTGTGTCTCATTAGAAACTCGATGTAATACTCATCATTATGCTCCTTTAACATGATATTTTATAACGAATAGTTATCCATTTGACTTTCTAGAATTAGCAAAAGTGTCAATATTACAAATCAGTTTTGAGGATTACCTCTCAGCCACAGCTGATAGTTTATGCAGAATTTCCTATAAGAAATATACTAGCTAAAGAAAGGTAGTTGACTTTTATAGTTAACTCCTTGCTAGTCAGTAGTGGAAATGAAAGTAATGCTTAGCTTCAGATTTTGAAGAGCTCCAGACACCCATCTCTAGTGCATGCAGCATTTCTGATTATGAGAACTGCTGTTGGCAGTGATTTGATAGATGAGAAAAATGGGTCAAGAGAGAATTCAAGACTTCCCAGCAGGGCAAATCCAGGTAGTATTTCAAGATGGTTGAGGATTTTCCTGATGAGAGGAAGGGGTTTTCAGAGGTCTTCTGGTAAAAGCTTGTGAGAGCAAGAATCTCCTGTTTTTTCTATTTCATGACAATCTCAGCAGTCTTCTTCATTTCTCTCAAATCTTCACATTGTCAGGCAGTCCTCTTTTCTTCCTCAAGCCTTTGAAAAGCACAGGCATTATCCTCCTTTTTCCAGCTTCAGTGTCTGTGTTACCTGGCAGTTTGTGCTGCCTCCTGTGCTTCTAAGTTGGTGATGTTTGGGAAGAAGGGCAAATGGCCCTGCTCTGGGGAAAGTGAGCTGAAGATGCAGCCTGAGGACTGAACAAGTTGGGACCTTAAGAAAAACTAATGCTTTCTCATTCTGTATGTGGCGAGGTGTAGATACGAAAGTTTCTTTGGAAAGGGGTTTTTTTTTTTCATTTCCAGCAGTATTTCCCGTTTGCATCTCCATCTGCTTCAGAACAATGTTCAGGGTCCAGGTGCTGCTGCAGGAGAGCATGGTCTGAGTGTTCAGTGAAGCAGGTGAAATGTTGCTGCAGGCTTGGCGCTCCTGCGCTGCCCCAAACCCTGGAGTCCTCTGCTAAAGCTTGAAAATTGGAGTCTGTTGGAGTGATGCCAAGAGTGTGTTTGAGGCAGACGGTTATGGGTATCTGTACTTTGTCCAATGGTGAGCTCAGGCATGAAGAACAGAGGAAAAGTTCTTGAGCTGGGTTCTTTGCAAGCTCCTGATGGAGAACAGTTTTGGGGAACAGTTGTAAAGACCTAGTATCACAACACAGACCTACCAAGAGCACACTAAACTTTGTTTGGCTTCTTCTTGTTGGAGCGCAAAGGAGATGGGGTAAAGGTGTTTGTGTGTAGTCAGATACAGAGGACAGAACTACTAACTGACTGCATCGGATGAACCTGTAAATGTCCACTTTGTCTCTCTACTGCCTTCTAACAAAAATTGTAATGTATAGAATTGGGGAATCTTTATTTTTTGAGGTTTTGGCAGTCCTACTTAAAATTGTCCAGTTATTGTGTTGGTGATAGTTGTTGACATGATGCTTCTTTATGGCTTCTTGGATTGTTGAGGTATTATGAAAACTAGTCCAGGAGTACAGATTTCATTTTGTAGAAAAAGAAATGTTCAATTCTGTTTTCAAAATATGCAGAATGAAGGTGTTTCTGAGAGGACAAAAGTTTCCAAAATTTAAGTTTATTCTGCCAATTTGTGATTTTATTTTTTTTTTTAAACACAGTGTTAATCTTGCCATAGAACTGGCCAGTGGAATGAGCAGGCATTCTTTCTGATTAACTGTATATTACATCTAATTATTATTTTCTGTGCTCCATCTGTTTCAGCTGAAATTAAATCCTTCATGTTTTAACTGCCTATATCCACTCATAGTATATTAGTGCCAGTTCTAGTCTGATACTGTTCCTGACGTCATTTATAGGATAATGATAATTAAACAGAGCGGCAATTTCAGCCCAGAAATCATTCTGCTCCTTTTGAAACTCTAACCTGTCAAAATAAAAGTCAATTGTGCATTTGCATTCCTTAAATAGATTTTCACAGAAAGTTTTGGAGCAAAACTAGTTTGGTCTAAAAATTATAACCAGCATTTTTTTTTTAAACAAAAATTAGTTGTTTTCGAAAATATTGCAGTTAGTTTCTCCATTCTAACGGTTTCTGTGGTGCAAAACAAAAACTATACCTTTGCACACACAGTCTGAAATAATGTTCTCTTTTTCACTTCTACGTGTTGAAGTATTTTCTGTGTTAAAAAATATTTCTTATACTTTGTATAAAATGGTTTTAAAAGTCTTTTTGTGAAAGAGTAAATGTTTTTGCTTGTGTTTATAGTCAGATAGAATGGATGTACTGGTGTATGGCAAATGTTAACACGTGGCTGCTGGAGTTCTTTACATGATGCTTTACAGGATACGTAGATTTTTAAACAGTGCTGAGACTAAGTTTTTTAATTGTTTAAACAGTCACTGGTTTGGCATTCAGGGGGAGGTGGTTCATTTGAAATCTTGTCTCTGTGATATGCTCCTTATGCCTCTAATAAGGTTAGAAAAGTGGAGGAGGACAACTTCTAGCACAGCTTGTAAATGTCAGTCTGGATGGAAGACAGGTCAGCTTGAAAACCATATTGGTGTCGGAAAATGAAAGGAAAATATCCTTCCTTGAAGCTGAGCTCTAATAGGGAGACATTGGTAAAGAAAATGTAGAATTTCTTGGTAAAGCAGAAGGAAGTAATTCTAAAGTATCAATCTACATCTCCGAGGAAAGTTAAAGAAAGAATAAGATTTATTTTATCTACATCTAAATCTGACTGGTTTTCCTAAGGCAGATTTTGTCTTGGTTTGGGTCCTGTTCAAGTGTGAATCTTGTCAGCTAGTGTCCTGTCTTTCAGTCTGGTTCTGTCCTTGGAAGACAAACAGACTTTCATAGTACTTTTGAAGGAAAATCTAGCTATGAGTGTGACATTAGAATCTTTCCTGAATCTGCTCCTCTCTCTTTCCTACCCTTTTCACACAATGGATCAGTGAATCAGACCATTAGTGACTATGGAAGTTCCAATAGTGCATCAGCTACCATATCTTACTACAATATTCTGCTGAATGGGGTTATTTCTGAGGAACTGCATCATTTGAGATTGATCTCATGTGGTCACTTCCATGTGAACTATTAATGTTTTTGTAATGTCAGTAGTGTGATTCTATAAGGATTTTCTTTCTGGTTCAGTAACTGTTCTCTCTCTGCTCAGATGCAATGGGGTGCCTCAATAGCTGCTGCTCTCCTCAAATCTCCTCGAGGACTGCAGGAGATTTTTGCAGACTTGGTTGAAATAATTCTGGAAATAGAAATTCCTTGTTCAGTATTTCTAGGGAGAAGAATGATCTGGAGTGGGAATCAGAAAAAGGGGCTGAATGGCATATATTTAAGAACATGTGTTTCTCAACATTAATACCTGTTTTATGTTGACAGAATATCCAACAAACTGGCACATATGCCAGTGTTTCACATGTTTCTGAATTTTGTAAAAACACCTACATAGTTTGGGTTAAAAAGTATAGGCATTGGTTTCGGTAAGATGTATTAGATTTAAAATTCATAGAAAGTCATAACTTCATTAAAATGTCCTAAATTTGCTTAACACTCCTCCAAAATCAAATTTAATAATTGTCACATTGAATATTTTAAAGTGTTAATGATTATACTGTTTTTCAGCTGTAAATTTCCTAATCTTGAAAAGTTGTTCTTGTTTATATAAAATAATCTGTGTTGGTAACTTTGAATTAAATAACTGTTGGCTTCACGCCTACTCAAGTGAGCTGGTACAATTTCTGAGACAAAATTCTATTTGGAACATTTAACTTAAATAATTTGATGTGCTGTGCTGATCACTATGCTGAATAAAAGGTCTTTAAATATCAGTCACATTACAAAAATTTTCAAAGAGTGGATTGTACAGTTGGATTGGAAATACACACTTTTTGTATGTCTAAGCTCATGCCCCACTAGCTGCTTATAAATACCTTATAAACAATTGTATTTGTTTTGAATATTTGAAAATTTTAAATTTTTCAGATGCTTGTATGGGAATTTTTCTGCCTAAAATACAAAAACCTTCCCTGCTTCCTGACATAAACACATGGATGTGTGCATCCATGCATGTACTGTCTTTGTCTCTATTTTTCTCTTTCTTTCTGTTTTTATTAACCAGGAAGAGCTTTATGAATTACAGTCATTGTCCCATATAAAAATATAAAGTTGTTTTTGGTCACAGCAGTTCTTTTGACACACTGCAATTCTCTACTGTGCAAGAAATGACTTTTTGAATAACTCATTTGCTTTACATTTAAACCCTGATGTTCACCGTCTCTTTCTTATTCCTGGCCTAATTAAGACTGCTGGGATCTGAACCACGTTCCTGAGCACATTAAGCTGTGCAAAACTGGCCCCTTGAGTCCTGAGCCAGGACTCTGGTGCACAATATCAACCATTTTGTGTCGAAATAGATACACTGAACTTGAATATGGGTGTTGTTTGCTAATGCTTGCAAATCACAGTAAGTCAGTGGCTTTAGGCAAAGCAAGGTGTAATGGGAATTCACTGTTGTAAATAACCTTGCTGGAGAACTTTGGCATAGTCATAAATAATGAAGCTCTTGGACACCTCCCCCCTCTCCCTGAAAGAAAATCTATATAGGTTTTCTACTGGATTTCCTGACTTCTTGCTTGTATGGCATTTATGAATCTGAATGAACCAGAAGTTGAAGATGTTTCTGCTTTGAAAAATTTTAGAATAAGGCCTCTCACTGATTTGTTAAGAAAGCTTTGGACACAAACTAGTGGACACAAATATGTAATTTTTCTCTCAGAATTCCAGCATCTCTGCAATGTAGCCTGTATATTGTGCATATAGAGACTCAAAGAATGTGTGCCAAGCTGGAACTTTACTGAATGGAGTTACTGCAGTAACTCCATTTGAGCAGTAGCTCAAAGCAAAGTCAAATTGATTTGTGTTAAACAGTATTCATTCATGTGAGGAGTGGGGTGGGAGGAAGCTTCAGTCACAGGTCAGGGGTATGAAAAACCTTAAACCTGTGCATTGAATTGAAAATACAAAGCTGGTGTAAGCAGTAGTAGAAGACTCCAGCTACAGGAATTTTACCACTGGGTTAAGAGGAAGGGCCAGCATATATCTGTTGGTAAACATCATGACCTTCAGCAAAAGTAGATGATTGGTTACTTGAGACTTACTGAAAACATAAATTCGAACCAACTGTTAGGCACTAAAATGAAGAAGATGAATAAGTTGGTGTTTTGCAATATCCTAAGAAACAAAATCTGTAATTTATGTTCATGTTTGTATTTTTAACATATTTTTCCAGTTTGTGGGTCATCTTGTGTGCAAAATCATCAGCAGATGCACAGAATACTCTTGAGTTGGAGGGGACCCACAAGGATCAGAGTGTCCAACCCTTCAGTGAATGGCCCATACAGGCATTGAACCCACAGCCTTGATGCTATTAAATTAGCACCGTGTTCTGACCAGCTGAGCTCACTTTACATCTGGGTCTCACACTATGGGCATTTCCAAATTGAGCCATAAGACCATGTGTCTTTTTTTCACCTGTAGTACAGATGTGGTTCTTTTCACTTTTTTCAACCTGCCAAATCTTCCGCACAGGCTTCAGTGCACTGTACTGAAGTATTTGCAAATATTTGCAAATGTAATCATTCTCCACTGGTCTGTGGTCACTTTTTTCTTGTACTCAGTTGCTTACTGTTTATAATATAGCAATACTCTAATTATTGCTTTGAATTTGGACTTGTAATTTCAAATGCAGAGATTTAATTAATCTGTTACTTCCCTCATACTTACGTGTTGCTTAAATAAAAAAAAATCAAATAAACAGGATGTCTCCCTGATTAGAGGTGTTTTTTTGTTGATGAAAACAAGTTTGCAGAGTACATTTGCATTGCCTATAAAAGCCATTAAACTTTTATGTGTAACCAGGAGTTTACAGGTCACTTGAACAGGTGATTTGGAGAAAAAAATACTTGGCAGGTTTAGTAATAGTGTTAATACTGAATTCTGAGGGCAAAAAAATGTGATCCAGAGCTCCTGGAATATTTTTAAATAACCACCCAATATGTATTAGATTAATAAAACAATGAGAGGAAGTTCATCTCACTACATCCCATTAACTTTGACAGTTTCCGTGCCATTTTCTTTTCTCATGAAGCACTTTTAGCCTGGCTATAGAAATTAGATTGATGATTATTTAGATAATGACATATGATGATCTTTGAAATCAACGTTCAAGTCTTAAGTAGCAAATTAATTGCTTACAACCAAATGCAGCCTTGTGTAAGTATGTTCTGAGATTGTGGACACTGGCTGGAAGTGGTGGGGCTACAAGGAGTGAAGGTGAGGTGTTGTTCTGTGCAAGTTGTCACTGAGCAAAGCTGGTAGTTGACTCCTTTTGTTGCTGGATAGGCAAGTAGTGGCATAGGTGACAGAAAAGCAAAACCAGGCAGAAACAGAATCCTATGAACTTGCCAGTGTATTATGTAATGGTTAAGGAAGAAAATGGAAGATGAGACTAAGAGAAAGGCACACTTTGTGCGCTTATCTCAAAAATGTGGAGCTTTTATTTACCAAAATGGCATTTAGTAATTTTTAGTATGGATAAATTTTTCTTTTATAAAGCAATCTAAAAAGTTTAAAGACTTGTAAGATGTGTCATCAAAAGAAAACTGGAAAAATAGATTGGTCAGAAAAAAGGGAATAATTTACTCCTTGGTAAGGAATATACCAAGATTCTTTGTTTAAAGAACTGATAAAATATTCCTGTTCTGCAGGCAGAAAACAAATACAGAGAAGTTGTATATATCTGTATGATGAACTTAGAAGCACAGGATCTTGCATTTTTTAGATTTCTTCATATTGATAATTTTCATGCATCCATGTTCACTAGCACCATTTTTAGTTATATAAATTCAGCCACAGAATTTCAGATTGGCACTGCAAAAGTGAGGATTGTGCAAATATGACCAAACACTAGGTAATGGGGAAGAGCACCTACTGTCATTGTCATAAATGCTCTGGGGAAGAGGAAATGGAGAAGACAAGTTTTTGCTATTTATAGGTTGTCCAAGATTGTAAACATGAGAGCTAATTCTAAAGCTTGCAGAAGCTTCATGACACTGTTCCACTGATGAAGTGGCAGTAACACAGTGCATGTGGGGAGAAAACTCCTCCTTTATATATACAGTGTTGGAATATGATTTTTACTCAGACAGGAAGTTGAAAATATGAGGAAAATGTCAGTTCCACATTTTGTAGCTATTAAACACCCCCATTTCCCCTACTCCCTTCAATTTAATATTAAGGATGATTGGGAAAGGAGTAGAGGATAAAACTGAAAAATGATTATCATTCCATTATGTAAATCATGGATGTGCTGACAGGTTTACTGCTGTCTGCAGTTCTGGTCCTCTTTAAAGTGCAATAGAAGTAGAGAAAGTACCTCGTGGAAAAACAAAGATGCAAAGGTGTTGAAGAACTTGTGTAAGCGAAGGAGCTAAATTCAGTAAACTTAGCCTGGAGGAGAATGAGTGGGAGACAAGAAGCGTAAAATCATGTTTGCATGACGAGGGGGGAATGGTGATGAATTATTTACTTGTAACACAGGAATGAAGGGATGCCAAAGAAAACTGTTAGCAGTTCAAAACAAACTGATGCACACAGATGTGAAGCTACACTGGACAATTAGGATGCCAGAAGCTTTCTGCAGGAGAAATTGTGGGAAAAATAATTCATTAGGGCAATCACATGTGGAGATCCTACATGTTGTTCTGGCAGCTGTGTCCTGGAATTTCCTTCACTGTATGGCAGGGAAGGTATTTTTCAGGCACTTGTTGCTGGTGGTTTTTCAATTCAAAACCAGGAATTGAGCTGGCTGTGTTGTGGAGCTCTTCTTTGTGGACCTGTGCTCTGGGGTCTAATGCAGATGTTTCTCCTTCTGTCTGTGGAGTGGGAATTCAAAGGCTTTATACACCTACGTCTGGAGAGGTCTTGCACCTCGGGCCAGTTCGGTTCCAACAGCAGGGAGGCATTTTGCTATCTGTGTAAGCTGAGGAACGATTCCCACAGTTAGTGGGGTGACCTACTGGACCTCCAGGAGTCAGTTGCGGAGCTTGCTAAAGCACATCCATTCCCTTCCCACTGCCTCTTGGTGTGTAGGCTCTTACCCCTATGTATTTATTTTCCGTTCTCCTGGCTGTCCATGGAATAATTAATTGAGCATACATAAGCAGGATTTTTTCTCTAGACCTAATTCTTAACTCTTCTTACCTTATGTAAAAAAATCCAGGCAAAACAGGCACTAAAGAAAATGCAGGGAAGCCACATGACATTCTGTACTTCAGAGTGTGTGTGGTGGAATCTCTGGACAAAGAGTGTGTGTTTGTTGTTAGCACCCGCTTACACAGAGATGGAGCTTGCTTGGAGAGATGTAGCTTACCTTACCAAATCCTCTGTTAGTGTATACAGATGGGGAGAGTGCTCTCTTCAGCTGAGCTTGTCCCTGACAAGTGTGGGAGTCTGTTCCAGTGGATGGACAGGGGGGAGCTTTTAGCTGTGTGGTTAGTAAGACTTCTGTAACACTGATTCCATAGTTTTCCTTTACCTTGTTAATAAAGCAGATCTCTTCCCTTTCCCTCCTTGCTACTTTAGAAGCACTTGGACTCTTTATTGTCATAGAAAATATAGACAGGAGAGATATTTTTCAAAAGGAAATATAAAGAAATACTGAGTGGTTTTAGAGAACTGCATATACAAATTCTGCCTGTAACTCTGTTTATTCTCTGTTATCTAGGAGAAACAAACCTTCTGGTAAGGTATTTCTTTTTTTAAGCTGGCAAGATGGAAAGGGCATTGATTTTGTGACTGAAGAAAGGAGGAGATTCTTTTACAGTCTTCTTTTGAGTCTTGGCAATTTCCTCGGGTTACTTTTCAGTGGGAAGATAAATATGCTGTATATGGAATCTTTGATGTAAATATCTGAAAGTGTGGAACATTAGTTAATCATAATAATCTATATTTCATAAATAATTTTAACAGGAAATGGAATCATTTGGCTGTAAGGCCTGCTACGTCTTTCAAAAGGTTAAATGCTAATTTTAGCTAGAGACTTTTAAGTAAAGTAGATTAGATTAACGTTTCCCTTAGGTAATAGATACGTCTTTCCGTGACATATCTGATTCTTTGGTAATAGTATTAAAAATTTCCTGAGTTTGATTGAGAATGGTCAAAGTGTTAGGCTTTATAAACTTCTTAGTGTAAGAACTTAGGAATAAGGGAGTTCTTTTGATTTTGATGGGCTTGAGCATCTTTTCCATATGGATTCAATTCACATTTTTATCGGAATGTGGAAGTCATTACTCTGACATCTGAAACTGAGGTAGCAATAAAAAAAATTATCACAAACAAGACAGCAGACACAAATGATTTTGTGTTTATTACTGGGTGGCCCCTTTGAAACTTTCCCAAAGTTAATTGGTTCCAGATATTTGAGAATTAAAATTGTGACAAATTTATTTCTGGTCATATTTAACTCGAGTCTTCTCAGTAAGGAGGCTTGAACAAACAGAAGAGTTGTCAACCCACTCATGTCTGTCTCCAGTTTTTGTTGTAGTAGCTTTAATCCCAGTGATTTGGTTTAATAAAGACCACTGAGAAAACAAACACTGGTGGTGACTGCACTGCTCTTGTAAATTATTTATCGTATCTCTAAGGTTTTACTGTGGTGTAAGTGCTGCTGTGTTAGCTTAAATTGTTCACAAATACGTCATGTTGGGTTAAATGCTTGTGTAGAGTTTATGTGTGCCTGGGAGCAATGCTTCCTGCTGTCTGGGGTGGGGTTGGTGGTGTGTGTGTGCAGCTGGGGGCTCACAGACCTGTCCCTGCTCTCATGGTGAGTGAGTGACCACAGAACCTGGGGCTTTGTGCTCTGCTTCCAGTAGAGCAGATGCTGCCTTACACAGGGCAGCCGGACTGAGTGCTTTGTGCTGGTAGACATTCCATGAGGTCTCGGGTATGGGTCAGTGGTGGGATTGCTTTGCTGCTCACCTTAAGTTACATGTGTGTCTGGAGCCCCGGGGCTTTGCCTGAGGGAGGCAGGAGCCCAGGGTGTGCAGCACCTTGTTCTGCTTATGATTTGGTATCATGTATTTTCTGTACAAAATACAGCACGTTTTCAAATATTTGCAAATAGGAGACAAGTGTGGCTAAGTAGCATCTTAAGTGCATATTACACACATTGTCATATGTCATATGTCTTCCTGTACTGTAGTGTACTCTGCTGCTGTAGTCATTCAGAATATTTATTGAATATTCATATGCAGATATAGCATAACAGTAGCTTTATTTTTTCCATTTTAAAACTAAACTTGGACATGAAAAGCATTACAAAACCAAAATTACCTTACTATTTACTGTTCCTATCTTACCAATATATGCCTCAAACTTTTTTATGTTCCTATAGGAAACGAGCCTTTTTTTCAAATTTCTTAAACTTATATTACAGGACTCAAGTTTTAATCTTGAAAGACTTTTAACATTTAGGGTTGGAAATTGGTGAAGCTCTTTCTGACAAGTAATGAAAGTCTTGCAGTAGTAAAGTCAAAAGTGGAAATTGCTAAGAGGTAATTAAGTTTCTGTTAATGAAAGGATGTAATTTGTAGCTCAGTATGCCAAGTTCTTGGAAGACAGTCTTTTTCCTCTCAGAGATTGTCAGTTATCAGCTGTGACACACTGATAATAAGATACACATTCAAACCCCCACATTTTATATGTGTATTTATATGTATATGTATATTCACACCTGGTGAAAGGGAAGAGAAAGCCTTTGTCCTTTTGTATGTTTTCCTGAATTAGCAGTAAGTAAAAATGTTAAAAGGAAATGTTTGATTTGTGTAGGCATGGGTTTAATTAATACAAGTCTATGTTCTGTAAGTGTTGTGTTAGTAAAATTTATGAAAGAGCACTAAACTGCATTAGGGTAATTTATGGCCCAAATAAATGTCAGTTGCTAAGGTAAACTAGTACAGAAACAGTGTAACTAGGATAAAAAAAGTGAAGAACTGGAGTAAATTGCAAACATTGTAAGAACAGTGATACAATTCTTTCTTTATATTCACCCAAGCAAGTATAAGTTCGTTTACAATATATTTATTAACAGTCTCAGGCTAATAAAACAACACTTACAGAGCAATTTTGGACACTTTCCAGCTCTCTGTATTGTGCAGCGACAAGTTAGGCCAGTGCTTTTTTTTCTTTATTAAGAAAAAAAGAAGGAATCTGTATTCCTGGCTCCTTTATAAGGTTGTTAAATGTGCCATTTGGCATTTCATAGCACTGCTTTGCATTGTGCTCAATTAGTGCAGATGAAGCAATCGCAGCACCAGTTTCAGAAATGTGCCTAATTACTATAAACCACTGAGGGATCCATTCATTCTCTGTTTCTGGCTCTGTGGGTGCCAGCCACAGAGACTCCAGCAATTTCTGAAGCCTAATCCCGAGTCACTTCTCCATGTTTCTGTGGCACTTGCATTTTGGAACCTGTAATGGGGTCTGGCTGTTTATGACCATGTGTTGCTCTGCAACTGTATCTGTAGTATATTCTGGAAATGAGACCTTGGTACATAGGCAAGGATTGAGAAAGACCCTTCAGCCCTTTCTACACTCACACACTTCCCTCCTGAAAAAGGAGGTGGTGCCATTTTATGTGTTATTTTAAATTATCCTGACTCCTGCCACAGAGAGTCTTTATTATGAAGGCTATGGAGGCTATGGATCAGTTTTTTGGAATAGGATTTACTTGTAGCTTGTACTAGTCATCATTTACTGGCTAGTTTGATGCCAGCCCTCTTCCAGCTTGATGACAAACCTTTCATATTTGCCTTTTTTGGACACTTCTAGTTGGTAATTTATTTATGAACAGCTACTGGGCATTTAAATCCAGACTTAAGGAAGATGGGTATTGACTAATTGTTTTGGTAAGACCTGTATTTGAAACAACAAATCCACACTTCACTGCTTTAGTTGAAACTGTTTTATTTGTAGGTTTTTGTAAAAAGGTAATTCATCCTTCTCTCTTTGTACTGAATAAAGGAGTTGGCTGCTACCAGAAAGTATTCCTGTATAGATATGTGTGTGAGCATAAAGCCTGGAACAGAGCTGTCTTGGAGGAGCATCTTACTGTTCACAGTTCATGCTGGCAGTTTTTCTGGTATTTAGATTATGCAAGTCCTGTAAGTACCAATGAAGCCCATCCATTTTTGCACCAGGGTTTTTCCCCTGTATGTTCTGTCAGTGAAGCGGTGAGACTTTAAACATCTCATAAACGAGAGGGAAAAACTTGTAGTGAAGACCTGATCTGATGTATGGTACTTTAACCTATCATGGTGCCAGCGACTCTTAAATGTTTGCAAAACAGAGGCATCCTTTTTTCAGCCATGTTTTGAAAGCTTTCTAAAGAGGGAGCCCAACTGAAAGCTTCTGATTTATGTTCTTGTTTGATGTTTTTGCACTTATCGGGATTAATTTGCTCATTTGATAGGGAGCACAGTGTGTTTTAGGCTCACTTGCTACATTCCTTAGACAATTCCTTGTTCTGTAATTGTATACTTGTAATTTATGTTGTAATTTTTCCTTAAGAGGTATGAGCTATTATTTAGCTGTGCTAATGTACAGGGTGGTTAAATGAACCTATCTGTGCAATCCAGTGCTGTTTATGGAACAGACCCACTGTATGTATTTGGTACCATTAAACCTTGCCAGGAATAACTGTACATTTTGTTCCCTGTCAAAGATCCTCTTTCTTGTTATTTTGTACTAGGTTAAAGTGTTTGCTGTAAATCTTAAACTCTCTATAGTTTGGTTTTTTTTAGTTTATTACATGTTTTAAATAAAGAGAATAGGTAAAACTAGAGTGAATAAACTGGTCGGGTGAAAAGATTCTGATTACCTGTCCTTGAGGCTGGATGCAAGCAAGACTTTGAGCTATATTTGAATTGAACTTTGAGTCATGTCCTCATTGCCTTCCCAGTGTTGTGATACAGCTCTATATCACTTGGACTAGCTTATAGTATGCTGCAGTTTCTGATTTGGTAAACCTAGCAGTAGTACTGGTAGTGTCTCCTATGATCTGAATCAGTGGCATTTAGCTGTGCAGTCACTGTCTTTTCCTTGGGAACATTTCTCATTCCCAATAAATAATTATAGATTATTATTATTATTCTAATCTGGCAGATTAGCAGCTGCTCAGTTTCATAGCTGTAACTATTGGTGTGTTCAAAACTTCCATAAAATATGGGTTATCAGTTCCTCCATTGGCTTTTCTCTGATGCTCCTCACCTGCAGTTTGTACTTCACAGTCTCTTAAAATTTATTCTCATGAGTCAACTCTAAGTGGCAAATATGCTAACAATTTTTTGCATGAGAAGTAGAATCATAAAATTATGTATTTGGATTGTGTTCAAAAAGTATTCAATAACTTGATTCAGTGCTAGAAAGCTGAGGCATTTGTCCATGACTACTTCCAAATTTCTTCGGTTACATTTTTTACCACATTGGAATTGTAATTGTTTTGTGTGTTCTCAAGGCAATGTATGGAAATAACTAAGTCAATATCCTGTATGACTTTTGGGAAGTAAGTGAAAAGTATTATTCCTCCTCTGGATAAGGAATTGCCATGGTAGTACCATCAAGAGCAGATTTTTAGGATCTCTTGATTGAGGGTCTCCCACCCTTGGGAAAAAAAGACCACACTGCCTATTTACAGAAGAATCCTCTGTGTTTCAGTTGTCTTGCCTGATGTCAGATAAGAAAAATAAAAGCTAGAGTCTGGCCCTCCCTTGTGCATTCTACTTGTTTTACCAATAATCTCATTGTGTTTCCTTGTGATTTGCCTCCCAAGTTTTAGAGAAAGAGGAGAGAGATTTTACAGACCTGGCATTGATTGCCGTGTAGCTTCATTTCCTTCTTTTACCACTGTCTCTAGCAACCATCTGAATTTTGATGAAAGTCTTATATCCCCAGAGACAACTCACATGTGAAAGTAGAAATCAAGTCCCATATTTCTTGAGTTAGAGTAGGCTACAGTTTTTTCCCTATGCAAATCCCTTACTGTTAGGATGACAAAGTTAGTTGGCAGCAATTTCCAAATCATTGTGCACCAGGTAAGAATATTTCATAGTATTGAAGTCAATTCATTACAGTAATTTTGGTGACTGCAATGGTGTCGAGGAGTTCTGACTGGAAGCCTTTCTGGACTAAATGTGTTTCAGGATATGGAGGTTGTAGCCAACTTCATCTCAGGTGGCTTGAGTCGGAGTCTGGCTCATGCCTTGATTTTTAAGGGCATTTTACTGGTTCAGCTTGCTCTAGAAGTGCTTTCTTCTGCTTTGACATTTGCTGTTTGTTCTCTGGTCGTGCAGCTGGGCTGGATGCTTGAAGGGCCAGGCCTTCCCTTCATGGAAAACATTCAAGAGCAAGAACGAGGAGTATCCATCTGGCATGACAGAGAAGCCCAAGTGAGGTGTTTTAGACTTACGCTGTACGTGGATAAATCCTACAGATTTGTATATTTAGAATTCTTTAGGTATAAAATTAGAGGTGGTGAGTTCTCAAACCTTTTGTTTGAGCAGATTTGACAGATTTTACTACTTTTTGCTGTTGTACATGTGCATAATGCAGCAAGGCTTGTGGAGTACAGCTGTACCCTGGCTTCTGTCAACAGTGTGAATGTTGAAAGTAGACATGGCTCTTCTGATAGTGTATGTGAAGGAGAAGTGTGGCTTTCTCCTGAGATTGGTCTTGTGATAAAGGTTTCCTGCTTTTCCTGCGTGTATGCTTTGCTATGGGCCTTGCACTGCTTGGCAGAGAAGGGCGATTCTTAGATGCTGGAGGGACTGTTGTCGTGTCAATTTTGAGGAAAAATGCTTGGGAAGAAGAATTCTTGCTCATTCACTTTGTCTGAAATGGCTTCACTTGCACACTCTGAGTGTTGTGCAGCCCATAAGTGAGAGTTTCTATTAGTTACTCATGGCCAAAATATGAACAGCTTTCTTGAGAACAGGAAGCATTTGACCAGTGCGTCCGCCAGTTCACAAAATACTATTCTAAGCAATGAAATTTTTAGCTCTCCTAGAAAGAAAAAATGTTGGTTAAAAAATGTTTCAGAATACTACATTATGTTGGTAGTTATTTCCTATATAGCGTATGGCTTTCTGAATTTTCTTGTTGATTATTTTGTATTAAGTGGTTTCAGTCACAGTCAGCATCTGATTTAGTTAATGTTTTTATAGATAAGAGTATGTGATAAAAAATCACATTTTTTTGTTAGGTCATTACCAGAACAGAACTCTTCCTCAAATGCAATTTAGCTGTTGTCTACCATTAGTAAAACTTTTCTAGGCAGAGTAGGGACACATTTTTATAAGCTGCCCCAAAAATGAGGTAGTGTTAACCTGTGTGTTCTGTTTCTAATTAGTTCTAAAAGATTGTGTGACATATACGTGTTTAAACAATGGGTTTGGGAAGTGAGTTGTGTCTCATTCAAAGTCCATCTAATCTATGGTGCTGTTTACACCATGGTCATGATAAATCACTAGTTTGAAAAAGATTTTTGGATTAGATTCATATTAGTTTAGTGTATAACACTCTTGAGTAAATCACAACACGTGGAAACAAACCAATTGAGACAAAGAAATTTTTGTTCCATTTGCAGATACAGAGAGCTACTACTTAAAATTGCTACCAGTGGGAAATGTAAAAGGTGAGGTAATCCCCTAAAGAAAAAGGGCCCTGGTTGTGAAACACATTAAATGTAAATCTTGTAAAACTTGCAGGGAATGTACTGAAGTACTGAATTGAATCTGCTCAGAGTTCATGCTGACGAGAAATTCTGGTCAATGAAGGCAGATAAAGGAATTGTAAATGACTGTTTAAATTAGTCTGGAGTTGTAGAACATGTGCTTGGATAATAAGAAAGAAAGCTGTCTAAATATGCAGCTCTCATTAATTTACTGGTCATAGTGAATGTCTGTTACAAGATCCAAGGCTGCTGGAATAGCTTGCTGGTGTTTAAATCTCTGCCATTTTTCAGGGGTTAGAGTGGAGAAGAGAGATCAAGGATCTTTTGGTTTTGCTCTCTGTTGTCCCAATAAGCCACCAAGGTGGACCATGAAAGCTCACCTCAGTCTCCTTTAACTTGTGTGGCAGAAGAGTTTGGCTTCACTTATTTATAATAGCCTGGGAATTAATTCTACAGGAACCTCCTGGTGCCTGTTGCCGTGTCACGCATCTTGTCTTCTCAACTGTTGTCTTTATTTCACCAGTGCTCTTAAGATGAGGAAGGTGAGGTGCTTATTAAGTCACGGCAGAGTCAAAATGGATGTACAGGCAAAGATGTAGTAATAGGTGTAGGATGATCAACAAGGCCAAGTGTAAGATGCTGCACCTGGGTTGGGGCAATCCCAAGCACAGATAGAGATTGAGCAGAGAATGGATTGAGAGCAGGCCCGGAGAGAAGAACTTTGGGCTGTTGGTGGATAAGAAGCTCAGGATGATCTGGGAGGGTGAACTTACAGCCCAGAAAGCTGGCCTCATCCTGGGCTGTATCCAAAGCAGTGTGGGCAGCAGGGTGAGGGAGGGGATTCTGTTCCTCTGCTTGGCTCTCATGAGACCCTACCTGGAGTACCATGTCCAGCTGTGGGGTCCCCAACAGAAAAAGGACATGGACCTGTTGGAGCATGTCCACAAAGATGATCAGAGGGCTGGAGCACATCTTATGAAGACATACTGGGAGAGTTGTGGTTGTTCAGCCTAGAGAAGATTCCAGGGAGACCTCACTGCAGCCTTTCAGTACTTGAAGTGGACTTAAGAGAAGAATGGGGACAAGCATTTTACAAGTATCTGTGGTGACAGGACTAAGGTCAGTGGTTTTAAATTGAAAGATGGCAGGTCTAGATTATATGCAAGAAAGAAATTTATTGCTGTGAGGGTAGTGAGGCACTGGAACAGTTTGTCCCAAAGTGTGGATGCCCCATCCCAAGGAAATCTTTAAGGCCGAGTTGAATGGGGCTTTGAGCAACCTGGTCCAGTCAAAGGAGTCTCTGTCCATGGCAGGGGAGGTGGTCTATCTAGATGGTTGTTAGAGGTCCTGTCCAACCCAAACCATTCAATGATTCTGTGTAGTGCTGGAGTCCATTACAGCTCTGGGCTCAAGGCAGTGTTACCCTTTTATCCTAAAAACTTGGTGACTACATCAAGCCTTGTCAGACCTGCTGGTTTTGCACATTGTTTTTCCAGCAGCCTTTGGCCAGGCAGCAGCAAAGTTCTACATGGATCAGTTTCAGATGGGATAGAGGGAGATGGAGCATGATGAGTGCTCCTTCTCACCATTTTGGACCTGAAAATCTGAAGATTGCACTGCCCCTAAATCCTGAGGGGGGTCACTGACTATACAAGCAAATGTGCTTGTATATTCCTGATGTGGCCAGACTGGTCTTCTGGCCACTATCTTTTCTGCTCTGGCAGCATTACTAATCAAAACCAGGCTTGACAGTTGTCATGTGCTTTCTGCAGGCTGGCTTGCAGCTGTTTGCTGTCATTCTGCTGTGTGATTGCAAAGAAGGAAGGTTTTAGTTGGCTTCAGTGGATCATTTCTCAGATGCAGAAACCTCTGCTCCATGATGATGGTGGGGCAGGCTTGCTTGGACCTCCTTTCTCTGGCATTTCTGTGAAGGCAGAGGAGATTAAATGGCCTATTTCTCCATTTTCCCATGCTGGCTGCTGGCCTGGTTTGTGGGTAATTCAGTTCATGAGCATTATACTGCTGGATTTATTTTTTTTTCCTGGCTTCCTGATACTTAGTTAATTGCAATGTTGATCCCTTCAGTCCTTTGTGCAGAGAAAACTAGAAAAAGGTGAAAGTCAGTTACAGGCTGGGACCAGGAATCCTAATGTAAATACCAAGCATTTTTGGGAGGGGGCTGGGAGGAAGGAAATGGTGGAGAAACAGGTAGAGGAGAAGTCAGGAGAAGAAAAGCAATTATCCTGATCTTGGCAAACGTTACAAATACCACAACTGCAGACTACTGGTTTCAGATTAAGATAAATACATGGAAATGCTTTTATTTCATCCTCTTAGCAGCATGTATAGTGTGATTATTTCCGTTGGTTCATTTGTTGAGCATGTGCTCTGCAATTTTAAAATTATAAAGCTCTTTCAGGAGAGGCTGAAATTCCTGAGCAGGACTGCAGCAGGGAGGAAGATCCAGGATAATTTAGTTAGGTAGAGAGTAGAGGTAAATTAGTTCATACGGTAGTTTATTAACCCTGAAAGAGCACATTTAGGTCAATGGGCAAATGGAATAGAAGTTACTCTGAACTATGTGTAAAATTTGAATCTATATTTGCATGACAAACCTGCAAATGCTCTCAGGAATGAGCAAGACAAATCAAAAAAAGTGACTATGTTTTTAGTCTTGTGAGTTTTAATACTGATTTATTTATGCTGTATTAGTGATGTGTTTTGCATATCTCCAAAACTCCAGTTAGGGAATCAACACGTTTATTATTTAAGAAATAATAACATTTCCATATAGTACTTTTCCTTATAATATACATGGCCAGATGTGTGCTTTGTTTGCACAAATGTTGGTAAGTAACCAGAGGAGAGGGAGATCAAATACTGTGGGATACAAAGGTGGGTGTTTGGTGCTGCACATTCTGAAAGCTGAATTTGGGAAAAAATTAAGAGATGTTTTGGAAAGTGGATACAAGGCTTTCATGAACTCTGTAAAATATGCTTTATCATGGCGTTTAAATTGTTTAGTCTTTAGAGAATTTACAGCTAAATTACTTTTATTGAAGGTAAAGGTAAGAAATTATTTGATCTATTGATGGGTGACTGGAAAGAGCTTGTGTCTCGCAGATGTCAAATATAGGCTGATCTACTCTTTGTACAAATAAAGTTCCAGTAGTTCAGTAATGAAGGCAGAGAGATTCAGAGTCATTCAACAAAATAAAAGATGGAGGTATATGGAATTCACATCTGTACAGTGGAATTAATTGAACTTTTTGTGGTTTTTCAGGGAGTAGGAATTTACATATCTGTCTTTTTAAAAGCTTCAGTTCAGTTTCAGTATTGTTTTTTAATATATTTAAAAATATTTTAAATCTATAAAGTGTATAGAATGACAACACATTCTGTTTTGGTATTGTGGTAGTTTTAACAAAAGTTGTAACAATAGTTAAGCTCTTCAGTTAAGTCTGTCATCTTGAGTAAGGTTTAAATGCAGACAGTTGCTTTACATTTGATTTTTCGTAGACAGAATTCAGGAAAAAATTCAGAAACTACTTCTGTGTTTTCCTAGTCATTGTTGCTTCTGCATCTCACCAGATCTTTTTTTTCTAGCACTCGTTCTTGTTTTCAGAAGTTGTGTGATGGTTAGCTAATAAGGACTATAACAATAGTTCATATATAATCAAGTTGAAAGATTGTTATTCATGATTTCAGATAGACTGTCAAAACCCTTTTTTCATGTAATTTACTTTTCATGGAGAAGCACAAATTTTACAGGCCAGAGCTGTCAGCTAGCTATTGTATCCAAGATCAGCAGACCTAATAGGAGTGAAAAAATGTCTTTTGTGGTATTCCATCCTTTTTTATTTTTATAAGCAATTTGCACCATTTTAATTTTAATTCAGTTTTTTTTTCTGTTTTGTTTTGGGTTTTTTGAATGCATATGTAGAAGTAGATGCCAAAAATTGTCAGGTGATTTAAAAGCGTGCATTTCTAAATTCATTAACTTGTGTGATCAGTGTCTTCACTGCTTAGATTTACAACTTTTAACTTTGGTAAAGCAGTAACTATTCTGATGGAAGTCTTATGTGAGACAATTTGATTTTTGAGAATACCTAGAAAATGCAAGACATCTGGAATCTAATGGAGTGTTTCTCTTTCTGTTTTTCCTACCATTTCCATCAATAATTACAATTATCTTCCACTTTAGTTCTGGTTCATAGAAGTGTGGTGGTTTTTTTTTTTTTTTTGACCCACTTGCAAAGAATTTGATCAGAAGCAACTGCTTTGTTGGGGTGGGAACAGTTGGTCATCTTTGTCTGGAGGTGACATTAGGGCTTGCATGGTGTTGCAGAGTGGTATCATACATTAGGCTGCCATTTCACCTCATGGATAATGTAACACACTAAACATTCTTTATAATGAGCAACAATTTTAGGATTCAGTAACAATCATCTTGGCAACACATTTATTTCACACTGAGATCACTAAAACCATGTGTTGACAATTTGCTT
The DNA here is from genome assembly GCA_013397395.1 of Sinosuthora webbiana. Classification (NCBI taxonomy): domain Eukaryota; kingdom Metazoa; phylum Chordata; class Aves; order Passeriformes; family Sylviidae; genus Sinosuthora; species Sinosuthora webbiana. The sequence continues at coordinate 1,675,212 of VXBN01002398.1, forward strand.
TCTTACAAACTCACTCCCATGGCTGAGTAAGCTTATTCACAGTGGATTGAATGCAAAGAAATCTCAAGTTTTTACAGCTTTCTAAAATACCTGATTATATTGTAACATTTAGTGAAAAACAGTTAAAAATTAGCTAAATTCCTAGTCAGCAGTTTCTCTGCGAATAGTAGTATTATTTCTTAAATGGACAGTTGTGCCTAGTTTGATTTCTGACAGAGCAATACTCTGCATATTTTTTGCAGATTTAATTAAATGAAATTAACTTGCCATTTCAATATACTTAACACGTTATTTAAAATTAGATCCTTTGAACTCAAATGTCTTTAATAGACTTAGTCTGTATTGAAACAAGTTGTATGCACATATTTTGCAGCATGAATGTTGACTGTTATTATCCTGGTAACTTCAGTAGATTTGAAATTTCATACCAAGAATATGTCAGGCAAGATGTGTTCAATAAACTGGATTTTTAGTCAAAGTAGATTTGATGTCCTGTAGGGATCCTTTTGGTCTCAGGAAAATATTACCATAAAAAGAATTTTAGAAAGTATATGAGGTGTGAAAGAATATTGTTGTTTTTATACTGGTGTTGTAGTTCCTCATGCAGCTTTTTTTCCCCTCTTTTCTTTATGGAGCATTAAGTATGATGGAGTTTGTCTCTAACATTAAAAAAAAAAAAAAAAAAAGAAATGCAGCCCATGTATATTTTGACTTCCTCCACCCTTATGCTTCTTCTTCCATATCCAACATGTGCAGCTCAAATGCCAGCAGGATGTTCTGTGTTTTTGAATTTCCTTGTGTCTTGGCATGTCACAGCTAGAAACTGCAGGATAGCCTTCCACTTGGCTAGCATAAAGCATTTCCACCACTTAGAGAGAATTTGAGGAATTAGGCTGTGTTTCTTTGGGAAGCAGAAGGAATTTACAGGTCATCTGTAAATTGCATTTTTTTTGTAGGCTTGCCACTTAAAACGTTGTTGAGAAATGCTGAAACAGGTTGATGAGAGAGGTTGTGAGACCTCCAGTCTTTGAGATGCTGAACCAGCTTGCTAGACAAGCTGGTTCAAGGGAATCTGAGCAGGACCAGGCAGAATAATGGAATTGTTTAGGTTGAAAAAAATCTTTAAAGGTCACAGCGTCCATCCATTAACTCAACACTTCCAAGTCCACCACTAAACCATGTCCCCAAATGCCACATCAACACATCTTTTAAATACCTCCAGAGATGGTGACTCAAACACTTCCCATGGCATCCTGAGTTCAAGTGCTTTACAACCCTTTCCAGGAAGAAACTTTTCCTAATATCCAATCTAAACCCCTCCCCCAGTGCAACTTGAGGCCATTTATTCTTGTCCTATCACTTGTTGTTACCTGGGAGAGGAGACTGACCCTCACCTGGTTACAGCCACCGTTCAGGCAGTTGCAAAGAGGGATAAGGTCCCCTCTGAGCCTTCTTTTCCCCAGGCTAAATACCCTCAGCTCCTTCAGCTGCTCCTCATAAGTTTTGTGTTCCAGACCCATTCCCAGGGCTGTTGCACTTCCTTGGACACATTCCACCACGATTCTGTTTGTTTCTGCCTTTGCAGGGCAGAAGGGAAAAAGATAAAAATTGAAGACAGTGTGGAAACTTTGAAAAAATAGCAGTGTTACAGATAAATTTACTTTTTAATACTGGCAATATTTTGCTAGCTGATTGCTTTTATCATTAGTCTGTGTGATGTTATAGCCCTGTGAAGGTGTTAGAAAACTCTGAATTGTTACATCATGCTCTTCCTCCTTGTGCTACGTGGCCTTACTCAAATCTCCACATGTTCACACCCAGTTTGCTTTGACAAAAGAATGCAGACCTGAACTATTTACTGCCAGTGTCCACCTCCTTCACCTTAAAGCTTACACCAACAGTAAGCTTGGGTTGATTCCTGTTTTGAAAGATTAACTTCTTTAAGCCCCCTCTTGGATTTTGCATGCCAAAATCCTCAATAGCTCTTTCTCCAGCCTTGTCATTGTCATTCACTTGCTATAGGTGGGCTCATCCCCACCGTGCAGTTTGTGTGGGAAGCTGTGTTTGTTATGCTAATCTTAGTGAAGGGTGGCCCACCTGAAGACACCTGTGATGTTGCATTTGCTATTACTGTGATTTTTCCTTGTTTCTCAGTGATTTTGACATGTGGCATTAGCGAGGTGAGTACAAGTGTACTAAGAGAGATCTTTTACTAGTAGATGTGAAAAGAAAGTCATCACACACACCGGTGGTTTTCAAAAGAAACAAAAGCTGCTTAGCTGTATTGACAGAATGCTCAATTTGGTTGAAACATCCCAAAAAATGTTGGTGAAAGAAGCCAATTGTGTGAAATACAAAAGGTTCTGTGAGGTTCACTTCATCTCTCAGAGAACAAAGGTTCAAGAAGCAGAATCACAGTGGAGCACTGCCCTGCATCCTTGTGGATGTAAATGAAGTAATAGATTTTGCAGCCCAGTGTTGTGCACACATTCATTTACATGGTGTTGGGGAGAACATAAGGTAATTAAAACATATTTCATTAAGTTATTTTCTGCAGAAAATTATTTAGGATAGAGTAAACCCCACTTAATCTGTCTCTAGGAAGACTGAGAAATTAATCTCAAGAGATGTCTGTGATACAACATTTATTGAGATATGGCTGTCTTAAGGTAGGGGTGGTGGGAAGTCAGCAAATCATGCAATCATGGAAGCACTGAGATGCTTTTTCTTAAAATCAGTGTTTGGAAAGATGATCAGCTACTGCAAACTGCTTTTATTTATAAACTTTCTAAATGTGGTTGTTTTGTGTGTGTGGTTTGTTGTTTGTTTTTGGGTTTTTTTGTTGTTTTTGTTTTTGTTTTTGTTTTTTTTTCTCCCCAAACAGCCTGCTAACTACTGTTTAACACAGATCCTTAAATGTCAGGGTATTTTTTAAATTAGAACCAGATATTAAAACCAGTTTTTTTTACAGTTGAAATTGAAACCAGCTTCACTGTTTGCTATGGAAACAAGTTTTTAAAACAAATCTGTTCATGGGTATGGTGATGTGCCAATCCATGAATTTATGTAACTTGAAAATTTTTTTCATGCCTTTTTTCAAGCAGCTTGTAGAAAGATAGGTGGTACAAAACCTATTACAGTCTGTATTAAGCCAGTAACCTATGTCTGTATCAGAAGCATTGTGCCAGTTTTCTCACTGGATTAAAGAAAGTATGAGGTAACTCACACAGAAAGGTATTCAACCTAGTTAAAGATTAAAGATTTCCCCAAGTTTGTGTTCTCTGCCATTTGCACATGACAGTGTTGTGTTTTGCAATCCCACAATTACTGAGAGTTAAGGGGGGTGCAGGTGCTTTTAGGAAAAGTGCTGCATCGTACTATTTTTTCATACTCATTTGTCTATTTAAGTGTATATTATTAAACAGCAATTTAAAAAGTAAGTTCCATGAGTTGTGAAATACCATGGAGCTATTTTTTCCATAGTACCCCACTTTTACCTGACGACTTGTGGAGGACAATTATCTGGGGCTGAGCATCTCTGACCTGCTCATACAGTGTTCTGGAACAGCTGTGATGTTGCTTGAGGGATCATGTATTGCTTAAAGTGGTTACTTAGGCCAAGACCAAAGTCTTCAATATGTCTCACTATGCAATAAACACTTGCCTAAACTGTGCAGGTTGTTCTAAAGGAGTTACTGGAGCGATTCAATAGTAAAATAGATGCTAGAAGGCAGCAGAAAATATAAAAAAAAGTTATAAAAATTGAAACAAATTGCCATGAGCTGTGTTGTCTGTGTTTTAATAACAAATTTGTCTGTTTGTTGATGCAGGCCACAGAAACATTGTTCCGAATGGCGGTAGCAAGAGGAGCTATCACTCCTGTAAGACATGGAGAGGTAAGGCTAAATATATCTGTATTTTTTTGTTTCTTATTTCTGTGTGATATAATGCTTTATTAATATAATGCTTTTTAAGTTTCTAGAAGTCATACTGTCTTCAGGTAAGTGAAGAGAACTGGACTATATATAACTTGCATACCTACATTCCACTATTTTTAAAGGAGAACAGGAACTTAAATACTCCCCAGTCAGAAATGAAATATTTTTCAAAGAACGCTCTATTCTTCTCTTTGCTTCAGTCATTACTTAGCTGTATGATGGAAGTGGCTCAAGAGAGCATTTCAGCTGCTTTGCCAAGAGCTGAGATGCAGTTTTTCACTGAATTTTTGCTATTAAAGATTGCCAAATCTAGAGGAATTCACAGGTGGTCAGTATTTGTTACTGGGTAGTTGTGGAGTGGTTACTCCTCATTTGTTCCCTTCAAGAAATAGTAACTTCATGTAATATACAAAGTATTAATATGTTGATTATTCCAAAGAGGATAAATGTGTTTTTATATTATGTTGCTCATACATGCTTCGGTTTGTGGTGAGAATTTTTTTCCTTCTTTGGATGGTTTTACATCTGGTAAACATGGTTTTGAATGTTGATGATTAAGTATTTCCAATATGAGTTGGTGCCCTTTATACTTAGGTTGAACTTCATTTAAAAATTAAAATACTACAGTCAGTCATGACACTGGAAATGAGGCATTGCCACAGCTGGATGCTACAGTGTATGGGGTTTTTCAGTGTTGGAAACCTCAGTGTTTTTTTCACGGTAATATCATTTTGATAAAATTATTAATAAGTTTGTGAAAATTTCTTATCAGAGACACAGCGTTTAGTCTGGAATCTTGACCTACACTGGCCCTGGAATCCCAGCTGTGCTGTAGAATGTTCCTTATGCTGATGAGGTTGCCTTAATCTCGTTTTTGTGACAAAATAATTTATCTCTGTGTCAGTGTCTGAAGATGTACCTGAGATATCATGTTCTGCCATTGTCTGTAGTTTTAGCTTTTCTGAATATGTGGATCCTCTATGAATTTTGTTTCTGCTATTTCTACAGAAGAATGTAATGCCATTTCCAGAAGGGTTAGTTACCGAATATGTGCATCCCTTCCAAATTCCCTGGTTAGGTTTTTTATTCAGTGGAAGGTACTTAATTTTCTGTGTTTTAATCACCAGGTTGCCCGAAAGGTTTATGTAGTTACCCAGTCAATGTTTGAATTATGGAAAAATAAAACTATGGGGGTTTTTTAAAGAGTAATGAATTGTACTGTTTGCAATCCAAAATACTGGGACAACTACAGATGTAACGATGTCTGTTGTGAGTGATATTAGTAATTTCTGAATCTGATACTTCTTCTGTTGAGCCATTTTAACTCACTGATAAGGTAGAAAAATTCTACTTTTTTCTCCAAATATTCATTTTGGTATTTTATCAGTTAAACCACCTCAAAGGCTAGAGACAACCAGAGGAGAAGCACCAACATAAGTGGTGAAAAGATGTAACCACGGTTAGCAAGAAAGGAAGTACGAGAAAGTGAACTTCCATGTGTGTGTATGGTGTCCTGTGATACTTTTTCTGAGCTATTCCTGGGGCCTCAGTGGAAATGCAGTTAAGGCTAAGCTAGGTAGTTTATAGATAAAACATTTAATAATGGTCCAGAATTGGGTTTTTGTGTAAAGAGACAGCGGGAGAAACAAGAAAATACCTTTTTTCTCTCTTGTATTTTTATTGGACTCTATGCAGCAGAAAATGTTTTCACTCAAGGGAGATCTTTTCATTAAATTCCATTGTGTAATTATAATTTACTTAGTCTGAAAATGAGAAATTACATTATTCAAATGAAACTAATTTTTCCAGAAGAAACATGTAATTATCAAGTCCTTCTAAAATTTTCTTTGCTCTTCCAAGAAATTGCTGGATGTTTGCACAGTGCATAACTAGAAAGGGAGCCAGAAAAAAAGTTGACTGTATTCTGTTTGAGAAGTGTGAATTTGGCAGTGAAAATCAAAACAGAGAAACTTTTTAAATGGAAGTTTCAAAATACAGAGGCAGCAGTCCAAATGTGCAAAAGTGCTGTTCAACTTTCGCATCAGAACTTAAAAATGTAATACCATTTAAAATTTGAGAGAGGGTGAAACTGTTTTCTGTTGGAAGGCAAAAGTCATACCTGTTTGTTTTTAATTAATTAAAAGAATTAATTAAAAAAATGACATTATTCTGTCTGTACCACTGAACAGATTAATGTGCAAACAGGCAAAACAGGATGCATGAAAAATTGCCCATTATGATCCAGTTGTCATCACCAGGTGGATTTATAAGTTATAATATTGAATGTCCACTGGCAGTCCCTTTTATTTCTTCTTTCTACATTTCCTCATTCATTTGGCCTTATCAGGCCTTTATGCATATAGAATTTTTATGTTTTTCATTTATTATCCTTGCAGAAATTGAAAAATGAGGGTGTACAGGTTTGGTCTTTCTACTTTTACATGTGATTTATAAAGTCACTGCTGAGAGTTTAGATGATTATGCTGCCAAAATTAATTATCAAAATTGGGGGCAGAGTGCCAAAAATTATTTAACTGTGGAATATTAATCATAGAGGTTCCTGAAGAATCTCAGCAGTTGTCTTGCTCCTGGGTGGGTTTAAGTGCAGTAGCATCCATAGGAGGGCATCAAACCCAGAAGCGTAATTCATTCTCAGGATTCAAGATGTTGTTAATGTTAATTAGTTATTCCTGTCAGTTATTTTGTTGTGGGGGTGGAGCACAAGGCAGAGCCTTATTCATTTCTGTTACCACTTCTAGCTGATTCCCAAATGATCCAAAAACTGTGGGAGTAGATGTGATCACACCAAGTCCCATGGCTGTGCTTCTGTCCGGAAATCTTAATATGCATTTTATTAATGGCAGCAGGCTGAGAGCCTGTGGTTGGCACAGCTGAGAGCTTCATTTGGGGAGCCCGGACCTGGCACCACCTAGAGAGCATCTCCAGCAGTTTCTTCTGCTTCTGGTCTTCATGCAAGAGGCTCAGATCTGCTGCCATCAGTTCCTCGCAGTGTCCAGTCTCTTCCAGACAGGCCGGCTCTCTCTGTGGGTGCTGGCTGATGTGGCAGCAGTGATGGGGTTGAGGAAACAAGAGCAGCAACAGCCTGTCTGCTGAAATGAGAGAGAAGAGGAATACAAGGAGGCTTCTGCTTCTGAGCTGACTGTGCTTTCTAGCTCTGCATTCCCTGGAGCCTCGACTGCTGTGTGCTCAGCCCCCAAGGGAGAGATGTGAGGGGGAGTAAGGGTTGGCAGCAATGGCTGTAAGGAGTTGCTCAGTGCATGGCAGCAGGATAGAATACATTTGGCACAAGCTGCTAAGATCAGTTTGGTGACTGTACACAGAGAGAGAGAACTTCCAAAATTTTACTGGAAATGACCAATTTTATTTACATTGTGCTGGTGATACACCAGAACGAGTGTGTCACGTGGGATGTGTATATCCTGTGGAGATACTGAACAAGGAGGAGAGATCTGTTAGGACAATGAGCTCACAGGACTGATGTTCTCAAGTCCATGTTGAAGAGGGAAATGAATCCACAGAAAGAAGGAGCAGGGGATAAACCGAGAGGGTGGAACCCTTAAATGAAAAAAAAAAATGCATGAAATACATAGGCTGACATAGCCAACACATCTAATGTTGCCCAGAGAGCCACAACTGATACCAGCCATGCATGATCTCTGTGGCTCTTAGCATAAAAATGTAATTTCTCTAGCCTAAAATGACTTACTGCCTTGCAGTGTAGTACATGTAACTGTATGCATTGCTATGGAAGTACATATCCATGCTTGAAAGAGGATTTCGTTGGAAGAAAACAAGTCTTTGTTTTTATTTAAAGCTATTTTTAAGAGATTTCACCATTCTGTGTGTTTTCTGTAAATTCAGTAATGTAAAGTGCGAAGTTTTATGAATTTAGCCCAGATACCTGTAAAAAGTAATTTCTGTGGGTTTGTGTTCATAGTTAATACCAGTGATGTATTTGCGATACCACATTTAGCTAAACATTGAACAAGGGGATCAGTAAGGATCTTTAAAATGTGGTTTATTTAATGTTTTTACAAGTGAATACAGAACAGTGGGAAGAGCAATATGAAACGCTCCTTCGTGCAGCATTATTTGTTCCACAGACGAACTGAAAGAACCTTGGAAGGGAGGGTACATAGTTGAAGTGACATTACTGCCACCTCAGGTTTTCCTTGCCCTCTTTCTTCCCAGTCCCCTATGCCATAGCAGAGTGCAATGTAGACTCCTGGAAACTCACCTGTGGAATTAAAGTCATATAAACATGAACCTTTTATATTATTAACAGTAACTGTAATTACTTTTTTTCATGAGAAGGAACTTTGTAAATATTACTTGCCAACGGAGCTATTCGAAAGAGATATTATGCCACCTGTCATAATATTTAGTTCTGTAATGTGAAGATGACATGGAACTAAGTATTCATTAAATGATAATCTCTTTTCTATATAAAAGGGTTCTGGGACTGTTGGTCTCTTGGGTCTTATCCTCTGGGTTTTTCCTGTCCTGGTTAAGGGTTGCTGGCACACAGAAAACGTGTATTTTTACAATTTATTATGTTGCAAAATAGTGTAAATTTAATTTAACCAAATCATATTTCTGAATGTCATGTAAGATCCAAAGTGCCAGTAGGGTTCAGTATTTATTTCTCTTATAATTACCCACCTATATTTGAACGGTATTTGCAAAACTACAAGGAAGGACTTTGTAGCAAGCAGGTCTGAGTGCCTGTTCATCTAAAGTGAGGTCCCATCCCTCTGTCCTAAGAAAATAATGTGTATTTTGATTTTTAGCTGTTTCGAAAGAAATGTGTTTTTAAAAAAATTAAAATTAAAAAGGTGTCCTATAAGAGTGTTCTGAACCATCAATTAACCACAACTCACTTTAATTATTGGCATACATAGTTACGGCATTTTTATTAGTGAAATCTATTTTGGAAGTAGTATGGAGCCTGTCTTTTATAACTTCTTGTAAAGAAGAAGCAAATGGATAAAATGTATCCACAAGAATAGAACTGTTTTATAGTCGTTTGGCTTAAGGTTTTGGTTTGGGGCATATGTGTCAGAAGTATTTTAAAGTAGTACTGGGATCTGGAAAATCCTTCTGGCAGGTCACAATGGGTAACAGTTCAAAGGTAATTTAATTGCCAAAGACTGGTACACCTTATCTATGTTATCTCGAAGTAAGTCAAAAGTAAATAATTCTTCTGATTAAATGCAGTGAAAACTGAAGCATGATTGGGGAGAGGGAGAGAGAGGTTGAGAATGCCATTGAACCCTCGGGAGGGAAACCAGCAGATTGCCTTTGAGGTGTTCCAGTGTACAGGGTTCCAGTGCTGTTTTTGCCATATATTCAGTTGTGTGAAGGTGTTACTTATCTAGCTTGCCCTGGGTTATCCATTTTGAATTTAAAGTTTTTAATTACTTTTTAATCATGAAGAGGAAGAAGGAAAATTTGTCTTAAAACCATATCTGAATATGAAGAACTTTTCTGCTCTTTAGGCCATTTGCCTAGGGATAGTCTATTTCTTACTAAAAGTCATCTCAAGCTTTGATAGAATATTGATCTGCTCTAAATAATTTTAAAATGTTGTGATGGAGTTACTGTGTTAGGGAATGTGATAAATAAATGCACTGTAGGAATCATGTCTGGTGTCAATTTAAGGTAGAAATATCTGAAAGTAGGAGAGTGGCTACATATTTCAGAATATGGAGAGGTACCGCTGAAGTAAGGTAACACACAAATTTGGAAACTCGGAGAACTTGAATTTCAAAACAGAAGTGAAATAATATCTAGATAACTCATGCTTTGTATTTTTCTTTTAAGTGTATGGAAAATATAGTCTGTCTATTTTTCATAGAGTGAAACAGTGGAATTTAGTACTTTAAGCATTTAGCATGTCATGCTAGGCATTATTGTTATTGTAATTTTCTTTAGTGCAAGCTCATGGTATGTATTTTTCTTAGAATAGTCTTAATGTCCCTTAATGAAGTGGAACAGAAGGCTAAAAAGTAAATTAAATTACGCCCAGAGGTATTTGCCAGGTGTGTTTCACCAAGAGTGTATTGGCAGGGACTAAAGTAAGGAGGGAATTACTTATTTTAAAGACTTCTCTTTTTTTTTCTTTCCTTAGGACTTAGCCTATATATTTCAGATTTCTTACTCTTTTGCATCAGCAAAGCAGTGAGTGCATGGTAAAAGTAGACAATAAAAAACTATAGCAACAAAGCTAAATGTAAGGAAATATACTTAGCTCCCAGTCTAATTTTTTTTAGTCTTCTATGTCATGGCCTTGGCATGAAGCTGTCATTTTGCTTTATACTTAAAACCTGCCCCCAGAATTGCCCCCTGCAATTCCCTTGTTTTGCAAGAGTAAAGATCATGTGTAGGGAGATTTTTACTCCTGTACATGGGGAAAGGCAAAATAGCTGCTACTGGAGCTTGGTGCTGGAATATTGCTTCTTTCTCACTTTGGTGACGTTGATACTGATGTAAGTTAATTCATTCATAGAGTTGAAGAAATAGGCAACTGTAAGAAGATACTTAAACCTGATAAAGCTAAGAATTTGTTCACATTCCTCTAGGCATTTAAGAATGCTGAGTGTTGCTAAAGCAGACACATAATTAATCCTCAGTTTGTGAGCAAGTTGTTTGATTCAAATTGTTGGAAGAATAGCTTTACCAGTGTCTGAATCACATCATTTTCACTAACACTTTGCAGTGTGTCAACTAAATCACTGCTGTATGTACAGTCACAGAATCATAGAATGGTTTGGGCTGGAAGGGACCTTGAGCATCTAGTTCCTCCTCCCCACCATCATGGACAGGGACACCTTCCACTAGACCAGGTTGCTCAAAGCCACATCCAGCCTAGCCTTGAACAGTTCCAGGGATGGAGTATCCACAGCTTCTCTGGGCAGCCTTTGCCAGTCCTTCACCGACCTCACAGTAAAGAATTTCTTTCTAACAACTAATCCAAATGTACTGTCAGTGTACATTCCCCCTTCCTATCTTCCATTCCCACTTGTATCACTGTAGTGATAGTGTCCTATCACTACAGTGCCTGATGAAGAAACCCCTATTGGCTTCCCTGTAGGGTCCCTTTAGATACTGGATGGTTGCTATGAGGTCTCCATGCAGCCTTTGCTTCTCCAGGCTAAACAGTCACTTTGAAGGAGGAGTATCATAATTTTAGTGTAAATGTTGCTTCCATTCAATGATTTTCAGCTAAATGAATGTTACGTTCCTTTTGGAAAACAGTGTTCTCATTCAATTCAAGTTATTTTATGCTTCTTGTCCATGTGCTTATGCTTCTTCAGACTTACTAAAGTACTATTGAACACACACAAACAAGAAATAGTAGACAACTTTGGTAACTTTTAATTGCTCTGTATGTTAACAGATTGCATAAATCAAAATGCAGTTTGAAATGTCTTTTCTTGGGTTTCTGAAAAAAAGATGAATGTGCCTATAGTCAGTGAGAAAGCTTTTTCCATTCCATCCAACCTAAACAATTGTGTTGTGATTCTGTGTGCCACTCTATGTTTAAAAAGACCTAAATTTTCAAACACTTTTCTGTAGGTATAAAACTAGAATAATCCTACTTTTATTGGGCATATACTTGATTAATATTATATGAAAGTTAAAATTTACTTACATTTCTCTTAAACTGTAGAAAAATCAAATGACAGTACCCAGGGTAAGCAGTTCCAGCTTATAAACGCTAAGAGTTTTATTGTTCTTTCCAAAATGTGAAGGTATGGGAAAATACTATTGATAGGGAGGTTGGCTACTAGGATTGGGAACTGATACCAAAACCAGGGTGTCGTATTTCTGGTGTGACATGATTTGGTGGCAGGAAGAAGAGACTCTGGAGCATTTCCATCACATGACAGGTTGTGATCCTTACCGGGTGAGCACAGCTGGCTTTTTTGGACACTGTAAGACTGGTAGTATACTCCAGTGATCTGAAATGATTTCAGACTTAAAAAACCTGTACTTAAATAACAGCTTGAGAACAGGAGAACAGTCTAGTCTGAGATGTTTAGGTACCTTTATGAATGTTAAGGAAGTTGTTATGGGCAAGATCAAATGCTGTTGCTCACTGCTCAGGAGTGGGTACTCAAGAATCAGGAATAGTGGATGTTAATTTCCATTAAGGTTGCTAAAGTTCTTTAGTAACAGTCTGCACTGGTTTGTTGTAATAATGTATTGTAAAAGTTTTACAAAATTTAGTCACTTAGGAAGGATTTTATTGTCTTTCTTGACTGATATCTCAATGCAAGGTGATTGCAATAGTTGAAGATCTGGTCTGCCAGCAGCAGCAATGATAGGGTGCATGAACTGCTGGAACAATTCTCCCACTCTGAACCATGAAACCAATCTGTTCCTGGCAGCTACAATTTTATAGAAACTAATTCTTTGTTGATGGAATCAGGTGAAAAATATGTGGTTCTGATTAGCCAAGTCTGTAGAGTTTTTTGGTCATGGATAACATTCCTCTGGCCATGTGCATGTGTTCAGATGTGTGTGACTATACATATTATTTATGTTACATATTTTTCTTCCTATATTAAAAATTATGGGCAGTTTAGTATTTTAAAGATACTGTTTTTTAAATATTTGTACAATAATTGATAAAATTGTCATTATTAAGTATATGCTTATTAGGGTGGAATGAATATTCAGTTTTATTGTTTCTAAGTTTCAGAAACTCAAGTTTTTAAACCCAGCAACCCTCAAAATAATATTTAGTAGAACTGTAGCAAAAATTCAAATATGAGCCTTTTTTGATGTACTGCTGTTTTCTGTGGGAAATGTGTATTATACAAGTGACTGCTTGGATAAAATAATGACCTTTCATTTAAAGTATCCTGCAGAGCTGCAAAAAGTAAACTGGTATCTGCAGTCTGCCTAATGGACTGCTCACCACATCACTGCATGCAATTAAGCATAAGTGATTTTTCTGCTCAAGACAGCCTCAAGACTGATTTAGCAATGAAACTTAATTACTTCTAGCCCTTAGAGAAAATGGCCCAACAAGGTTGAGGTTGTTGGCAGGGCAGTGTGGGAAAGCTATTGCTGCAACTCTCTTCCCCACTTCTGATTTTCTGTTTGCAGTAGTTAAAGCACCGTTAACCTTCAGTTAAGCAAATTTTCCCACAAAAATGGTGCATTTTTATTTCTGTCTTTGTTACAAGGCTAAAGAAAAAGATAATGAAACATGGCAGTGTTTTAACAGCAAGCATTCTGATCAAATCCCACTGGTTCAGACTATGGGTGAAGTTATTCTGTGCTAATGGAAATGAAAACTTAAACATTAGTTCTCAAATGCCTAAGTGTTAGTTAGCCATTCTGGCCAGAGAATTCTCAAGCTAAAAGCTAATGCTAAGTGCATTTGTGTTTCTTGACAATTCAATATGTTATAGGTAAATTGTTCCTTTATTTTGTACTTAGGTTACAGGAAAAAATGCTGAAGGAAATGAACATTAGCAAAAAAATGAATCATATTACTAAACTACGTTATAGTCAAAATTGCTTCATTTGAGTTTTTAGGAATGTGTTATTTTTCAAGGAAACAGGAACTTTAATTCTGTGACTCCAAGGAATACAAGGAATACATCTGGAATAACAATTCAGAGGGACATATGGCATCAATTGGCTTATATTTTCCTATATGGGGGTCCTGATTGAACTAAGAGGGAAGAGTGCTCATTAATTATGTGGGATTAAAAGTACAAATACTGCTCTGTTTTGGATTTACGTACCCTATTAAAGAACTGTGAGTATGGAAAAGATGTGGAAGCTGAGCAAAGAAAATTTGCTTTTCTGTTAGTCAGTTGTGGCAATAACTTGCTTTACTTCTGTAGTATATTTTTCACCTTAACAGTTCTGACTCCCTTACTCTTATCTCTTCACGTAGAGAAATTTCTCACTCGCCTCTAGGATTGTAATTTACAAAAAGACACAGTATTGCAGTTGTAGTTTGTTTGATAAATTTCCTCCTTAGTAATGCTCCAGGTCTTTTTCCTATTCACAGCTATGGACATGTTTATCAATGGAAATATTCATGGTGACAAAACTAAACATGTGCCTAAATATTTGAGAGAGTGTGCAGCATGAGACACTAATTCCCAAGGGCATGTTTAGCACGTGCTCTAGTGCTTTACTCAGTAGGGAGTGCATTTTAGAGTGTCTATAGGTCCCCTTGATTTCAACAGTATTTAACCAAACAAGTGACCTAAGCTTTTTGCTAGACAAAAATAATAATTTAAGCATGTACTTGAAGGTTTTTTTTAAAAAATTTTATTTTTTATCTTAGGTCAGAGCATTGAAAGACTCATTGGAATCAGCACTGGTTTAGCCTTGTATTTTGAATCCCTGGAATAGTTACCAACCTTGGCTTATATTGATTATATTGTATTATATATATCCCATATATTTTTTTTTAATTTGAGCTGCTCAGGATGACATTTTCTGAGGTAACGAGGATGGTGCTCCCCATCTGCACTATGCAATGTCAGTTTACCTCCTTTCCTGAGGGAGGCACAAGGTCTTTCACAAAATCCATTATGTGACAAAGTAATGAGAGATGGACCAGAGACCTGATTACAGTTGCACCAGCAATGTGTATCAGCATCTGCATGAACTTAGTAAGGGTTACTTGCCTTGAACAGTTGACTACCTGAATAAACTTGGGAAGAGGCTGGGAAAAAGTTTAGTATTCACATCTCTTTGAGAGGCTTGGGGTAGGTGAGTGACTGACTGGGAGTCCTGCAAGTACACGTGGAAAGTAAGCTTTTGCTCTCTTCATTATATGGACAAAATGCTTATGTAGTGCTTATTTTGCAATAGGTTGTGCAGTAGATGTACTTAATTCCTATCATAAGCTAATTAGTGGGATTACCTGCAGTGAAAGATGCTCTTGATAACCCACGTGGTCTCCTGCAGTTTTAGGTTCTGGTGGAGCTGGGTCCCAGTGGCTTGGCAACCTCTGTTCTTTTCAACCATGCAGTGATAGAAGGTGATGCTCAGGCTGCCCTGGAAACTTCGTGCTAAAAATTTAGGACTAATAATATTGTTGTGATATAGGATAAATCATATTTTTTGTCTACCTTTTGAATTTTACTAAAGTTTGGAAGCTAAGCTTCACTCCTAATTAGAAGAAAATCTTCTACTGGATTAACAGTAACAGCCTTGCTGCCTCCTTTTGTTCATTGCTGAAGTGTTTATAGCAAAGGGAGAGATGCACTGTGTTCTTTACAAAGCTCCTTCCTGGCAGGTGCTTTGGCTCCCTTGCATTTTGGATTTTAAATCTCTGTTAAGTTTTTTGTTAGAAGAGTTCAATTTACTTCTCTGAATTTGCTCTGGGCTGTGTCATTTTGCGGTCTGTGCAGGATGGAACTGAACAGAGGCAGATGTGGAAATATTTCTTTTCAGTAAGGTTATTTTGTACACAATGTACTCCTCTCTGTGGCATTCAGTACAGCTCATCGGACTTCATGTAAATTCAGGACAAAAATGTAGACAAATAAATTTCCCTGTGTCATCTGCATGTCCTTGAACTCAGTTTCACTTTGAAATGACTGTGTGAAGAGACCATGAGTGAGTACAATTTTCCAGTTTTAAGGAAAGTGCTTGGAATTCCTGACGTTTAGAAGTGTTCACATATGTTTCATAAAATGTGGTGGTTTTTTTTTTAGCTCCTCTAAGTTGCTGAAACTCAGAACTTTTATGTAATCAGATCTGACCCTGGAGCTGTTTATCAGACTTAAAGTGCCCTTCACTTCATTTGAATGGTAGTGATAATGTTTAAAAGAAAGATTGATTAATATCTCTTTCTATGTTCTTGGTAGCCACCAAAGATCCATAAGTTCATTCTCTTGTTTCATCTTGAATCCCAGAGAGCCATTTAAAAGTAACAGCTGGTGAGCAATGCGGTCTGGTAGAGGTGGTGGGTATCAAGAAATAATTTCTGTGTGAGATGTCTTATTTTCCAAAGCATGTTCTTCCAGCAGCGAACTGTACTTGGGAAACTGGCTTAAATGAGTATTTTTTCTTACTCTCAATATAAATTATTTCAGTTTCAGTGTATGCAGTTTCTACAAGCAGCATTTGGCATTGAGACGCACAAAATAGTTTGAATATTTTAATGTGTCAATAATATGGGAAATGCTGTTCTAGGTAATGGAACTTTGTGTACAAAAGACAGAAATAAAGATACTTGATTCTATTGACTAGTAAATATTTTGGTGTATATTAAAATACCAGTGCATGATTTTAAAGCTATTAAAGTGCTGCTTAACAATGGACATGGTGACAAATAACTGGCTAAGAAAAGGTTCCTCCCTTGGTCACTTACCTCAAGGCACTTTTATGCCAAAAAAATTACCATTGGAGGTTACATTACTAATTCTAGAGTGAAAAGTGACACCAGTTTAGCATTTCAAATGCTGTACTTATGTCTGAAGCAGATTGTGCATTTGGAAGTTATATCTTTGCATCTTCACCCTTCCCCATTTTTGTTTTCTCCAGTATTTAACAGTTGTTTTCTTTAAGGTGCTATCAAAACAAGGTCTTTTCTTGTAGTAAGTAGAGCCTTTCTAGAGCAGATTTCTGCTTCTACAGCTTCGTTCCCAAAGTGAGAGCTGTGGCAGAAAAATTTGGTTAGAGAGTACCAGCATTGCTGGAGGGGTACTTGGGAGGACTGGGCCAGCCTGTTGAAGGGGGACTCTTTGGACTGGTCTCACCATCTGACCAGAAGACTGTGGGAAAGGTTGTCTGTAAGTTACAACATAATTTCTGTGCTGCCTGCTATTAAGATGTCTTCAGTCCCACAGCACTGAATGTGAAAGGTTCCCTAAGAAGGGATTTTAGGAGAGCTAAACTTAGACAAAGCTGCTTTTATTGCTGAAATACCTCATTCAGTCATTTTCCCAGTATAGATGAGAGTTCAGATTTGTCTCCATTAATTCCCTCAGGGTATCTTAAGGAATTTTATGCAAGATCTCTAAAAAAGAAAGAATTGTGTTTCTGTTTCTGATGTTCTTGTCTGGCATTATATTAAATATTTTAAAATATACACATTAAACATTTGAAGATACAGTAATGAACCAGGGTTGCTTCAATTTTTCTTTGACCCATTCCTGTATTGTAGGCAGATTATAGTATCAAAATACTGTAGTAAATCACTTAATAATTAAATTCTTTGTTGGTATCTCAGGAGTTTGAAATTCCTTTGGGTTTTCCCACCACCACCTATGAAGATAAGGCCTGATTTGTCATGTGTTACATGATTCTAAAGTAGTTTTTGCTCAGGTGACGTAACAAGCAGATAAAAATGGTCCTGTACTTGGGGGAGAGAAAATACTTTAAAAGGTTTTTTTAATTTAACCATTTTTTTCTTAAATGTCTATAGATTTAGCCTAGCTATACCCTTTCAGAATATACAAGAATGTTTACCCAGTTGTGTAAGGCTCTTATTCTTAATCAAAAGCTTTCAGGTGTGAACATTTGTTTTTTAATTGAAAGCAAAAGCTCTTTTCTAGAGATTTGCTAGAGATAGGTAAGACCTGCGAAAGCTCCTAATTTTTATATAAAAGCTTTCCAATAGAAGACATATTTTCAAGAGAAACCAGAGGAGAACAGAATTTAATTCTCAAGTATTTATTTTTTATTTTTGAGTTGCTTAATTTTTCTGTTGTTTAATTTTCTGTCTTGGATTTGTTTCGGCCCAAAAGCACAGGGGCCTCAGGTCAGATTCATAAAGGCTTCTAACATTAAATCTGCTAGTATTAAGCCCTCATTCAGTTTTAATGTGATGTGTATGTGTCATGAATTTAATTCTTGTTTTAAGAAGCTAAATGGTAATAAGGGCCTGTGATTATTTTCCCCAAACAATATTTTTGTGTGTGCTTCTCCCTTGCTAGTAAGCACAATACTGGTCAGTGTTTGAAGAAGCATTTCATTGCCCCAGTAGTGAAGTAGGTGTTCTAGGAATAGTATGAAACGCGGCCAGAAGTTCTGGAAGCAATCTGAGAACGACTTTGATGTTGCAATACTTATACAGGGGTACCAAGTTTAGGACCCTGTACGAGGCTCAATTTAGTTTCTTGTTTTTGCAGTTTAAAGTTCTTGAACACAAAGGCATCAACAGAAACCCCCTAATATTTTTTTTTTTTTTTTGACAAAGGTAGCTTGTAATTAGGGTTGAAAAGTGCTCTTAATGGTGTACTAATTTATTCCTATTCCTTGTCCTGACAGGTTTAATTATTCCTAAGTATCAGTGAATAGATTGATGACTAGCCCAAAATTGACCAGTTCCATTCATGACTGGGCAGTGGTAAAACTGTTCCTTCCATTTTGTTTCCTTTTTTTTTTGTGAGTTGTACTAGTGAATTATTCTTCCTCAGGTAACCTGTGTTTTACTTAATTATAGATATGTCAATAAGACATTTCCTTTACTTCTCTTGGTTTTTTTTTAATTCCTTGGTCATCATCCTGGCTGCAATTTAAGGAGTTTAAAGCTTTACTGGCTGCAATATTTCCTCATAAAGTTAGATTATAACTTTCTTCTCAACTCATTTCAAAAACTTAAAGTAAAATTCCCTCCCTGTAATATTTTTTCTTTCCTGGGTTCCTGGCATTTTTTCTGAACTTAAAATAACTCAACATGCTGAACTTTTCCATATTGTCTCCATCAATGTCTTCACTATTATTTCCTTTTTCCCCTTTGCTTCAGGAAACACATCTTTCATGTCACTCACGGGCAAGGGAGTAGCCGATTTGTACAAAGACCAAACCACTTACCAAAATGATCCTCTTTTATAATTTCCACAGAAATTGAACTCCTTTTGCTGCCTACCTGTCTACCTTTTGCTGTTGCCTCCTTCAGTGTTTTCTATATTATAAGAGCTATACTGTTCTTATCCCACTACTGAGTGATTCATCTCATCTGAAAAAGAACTTGTGGTTGTGTACTGCTCAGCTTGGTTATTTCTCAAGGAACAAGGAAGGATGCAGATTATCAGTTTCACTTTTTCCAGGGGCTGAATATTGTAATTCTGCAACAATGTAATTCTGCAACAAAATAATTCTGCAACAGCATTTGATTTATGGCAAGTGATAAGGATGTAGGGCACAGAAAAGTGAGGAGGGGATATTCCTAGCTAACAGAAACCCAACAAACCTACTCCTCTGTGAGTAGGTAGAGGAAGAAAACTTACGTAATCGGAGAGCAAAAGAGATTACTCTGTGAGTCAGAATAGTTGATGTATTTTACTGAGTCTTCATGAACTGGTCTCATGATGAACAGACTTTTGTCCAAGCTCTGTTATCCTTTTAACAGAAGCAAATGAATAACACAAAACCAAAACAGCATCAGTGTGTGTAGCAAATGAAGTAAGTTGTGCAAGAGGATGGCCTTGGGCATGTTCTGAACTCACCTGGTGCTCCAGACTCCCACCTGAAACAGTCTCTCACTTGGAAGCTTTGCTATTACTAGAGCTGAAATGGAAAATCACAATATTTTGTCTGAAAATAGCACTTTGCTCAAAGAAGTGGTGTTCTGATAGTCAGAAAAAAAGCCAGAAACCTGCTAGAGCTTATGGGTGGACATCAAGAATGACAGGAGAAAATACATTGAGGACTCAAACTCATGAGCTGACATAATAGCAGGTTATATTTCCTGTGGTCGACGTCTCAAATATCTTTGTAATGGTAAAGACTAGGTTTTGTTCGGGCCCTGGTCACTGCAGAAAGTGGATGCAGAGTCATCAGAAAAGTGGAGTAGAATCACAGAATGATTAAGGTTGGAAAAGACCTCTAAGATTAACTCTAACCTGGCACTGCCAAGTCCACCACGTAATGTATGTTCCCAAGTGCCACTTCCACTCATCTTTTTAATCCTTCCAGGGGTGATGACTCCACCGCTTCTCTGGGCAGCCTCTTCCAATGCTTGGCAACCCTTTAGGTGATTTTTTTTTTTGTAATATCTAAAACAAACCACCCTTGGCTAGAGCTTAAGGCTGTCTCCTCTTGTTCTATTGCTTGTTCTGTGGGAGAAGAGTCCAACTCTGCTGGGAGGGAAGTTGTTTTTTAATCCTCCCTCTTAAACCTGGAAAGGCTGGTGCTTTTACTTTACTTAATGCCTCTTCTCTGTGTGAATCCCTTTGTGTATCTACAGACAGTATCATTTCAACAAAAGAATGTACCCAGATCTTACCTGCTTCTATTTTAAATATGTTGAGGTGTTTTTTTTTTTTTTTCCAAAATTTCTTTTGTTCTTAATAAGGGGTTAAATTGAGACTAAATAGGTAATCTACAGTGTCAAAAACATTAATATGTTACCACAGTTATTATGTGATAGCACCATTTTGATTGCATGAATAAAGTATCTTAAAATTATTATTTGCAAGGTGTTTCTTTAAAAATACTAAGATGAGCACAAGTTAATTTTTGATTACCAGAGCTATTATATTTATTTTCGAACTTTCAACCAAATGTCTATAACATAAGTAATCTCTTAAATATTAATCTATTAAATATTGTCCAGATTAGCATTTTGCCTGTATTGGTATTGCATTTCTACAAGGTTTTTTTTTCTGTAATTTGATAGCTGAAACTGTCGGTTCCTGTTTTACACTGCTGGGTACTTGGTTGAGTTTGTGTAACCTGATCTATTTGTCTGAATTTTGGCTGTACTGGGGCATGTGCTGCCTGCTTGACTCCACTCTGTTTTTGTCTCCCTAGTTTTCACTCCTGTAATGATTCCCTGCAGTCCATGAACATTAAGGTTGATGTGAGGTCAACCATACCTTGCAGATAGGGACCGTAGTGCAAATAATGACAAATATGGGGGGGTTACCTGGTGTTTCCTGTGTTTAATTTAGAGGCTAGTGATTTGTGAGCAGCTTGCAAGGATGTTGCACGAAGTTTGGTTTATCTTGAGGTTCAGATTTGAATCTCTGAGTGTACTCCTGTTCCCAACCCCCTTTTGTTTTTTGCTTTTTGAAAAAAATCCTTTAAATTGCACATGTTTGGGGGTCTTCTGTCTCTGTGTTTGTATTTTTTCATGTTTTGTATGTATTTTATTTCTTTATCTTTAGGGGTTTTGTGTTGACAAAGCTGTTTCTATTTAACCCCCACCTGAACCTGGGTAGCATGAAAAGGAAACTGGTCCAGCTAAGGAATAATTTTAGTCCCTAATGACAGTGAGAGCACATGGAGGAAACACAAAATATTTTCTTATGGATTCCAAAAAGAAGAGACTGCTCTAGGCTAGAAATACCTTTTGCAAAGTAGGAAGTGGTGTGTACATATGAGGGATTTGAAAGCTCAAAGAATTTCTCTATAGCAGTTGATGCTAAAAAGTAATTTAATATTACTAGTAACAGTGCCAGAAGGTAGCAAGGCAGGCAAATTATTAAAAAAAAAAAAATGAACAGCAAAACCAAAACTTCCTCTTTTTTTTCCAGCTTTTTAATAAGCCTATTCTAAATTGTAAGATTATAGGCTTCTGCTTATACTCCAAATGAACAGCTGTTGTTGGCTGGTGGAATATAAGGAGCTCTTGGCCTTCCCCAGAGAGCCCTTTGTCCATGCAAAGGTGGGTGCAGGGGGTTGTGGTGTTGGGTACTGCTGGGCTGTTACGGTTGCTATTAAGGAAACAAAATAAAAATTAAACTCTTCTGTTTCTACCTTGGATTAAGAGAAATTACTAGAATCTCTGAAATCCCTGGAAATTGTGGTGTAACAGTTTTACTCAAAGATTTCAGGAGTATTTGTGAAAGCATTCCCTTAAATATGGAATAATGAAATTTGATGAGATAACCTTATATGCCTCCTTTTAAGTCAGCTGTCTTTGTTATTAAGTTAGCAGAAAGAAGTCTTTGTTTTGGGATACTTTCACTAAGATATGCTGAAATCTTCTTTTGGTTGATTGATTTGTTCTTATGTGCTCTATTGGGAAAAAAAGAGCACATCTATCTGTGATGGATACCCTGATATTATGCACTCTGTCATTTTACAGAGTAGGATGTGCACTTAAGCTGTTTTACAGGAAAGTCTTTTGAGACTCTTGAGGAAACAGGCCAGAAACATAATTATGCCAAAACTGCTGACTTTTCAAAAAGTTTCCAGTGATAATAGGATTTAAACTAAATGCAGTTTAATTTCAATTCCATTGCTGCAACTTGCAGAAAGAAATTTTACCTTGAATTTACATTTCTCAGGGTTTGAATTTGTTAACCCCTTATGTTAAACATAGTTGTGGCACTTTGTTTAGCTGTTATTTTCAGTGTTAAAGATAAAAAAAATGTGGTTGGAAAGAGAAGATTGTAGTGTTGTTTTATTGCATTTAGATGTTCTCATAGCTCGGTTATGCTTTTGAGTACAACTAAGAGGGCATATTTTGGTGCAATAGGGAACTGGCCCCACAATTTGTTCCTAGTCCTGTTTTTACAGAGCTTGACTGGGAGTAGCTGAGAGATGAAAAGATGTTTTCAACCTGTCATCCCTGAACCCAAGGATGTTTGGGTTGTTTGATCTACATTACAATCATCCATTGTCTTCAAAGTTTAAATAGTTTTGGGTTTTTTTGTATAATCCTGTTTTGAATGCCATTTTATTTCATTAGCTGGCAGTTCATCTACTCACACCTTGGCTTGGGAAGTACAGTTTCTCAGTGGTGATTTGGAAAATTTGAATCAGTTTAATGGAGCAAATATTTCATGACCACCTATGGCTACATTTCACCTTTTGCTGTATTGCTTTCAGAGTGTCTGTTCTATAATCAAAAAGCCTTTAATTGTGGGATCTTAATCAAATCATCTGGTCTTCTGCACCATTTGTGGTGCATCTACAGGTGCAGAAGACAGAGAATTAAATTGTTTCCTGGAAGAGTGATATGTGGAGCCCTGTAATCTTCACTAGCTAAAGCTCACCCATGTGCTTCAGAGTGATACTTAATGAGACAGTTCAAAAGGGCAGCAGATGTGTTCTGGAGAGCAGGAGGGAATCAGTTGAGCTCTGCTGTTGTATTTGAAGATGTTCATGTTGAGCCATTTTACACAGTTCAGTGAACTGGGTGAACTCATGATGTGCTTTCCTTCACTTTTTCTCTTATCAAAAGAAATCTTTGTAGAGTTCTTGCACTTGTTCTTCATCCTTTGCTGTCAACCAAACCAGACAGGTCTTTCACAGAATCACTAGGTTGGAAGAGACCTTCAAGATCATCGAGTCCAACTCATGCCCTAACACTTCAACTAAACTGTGGCACTGAGTGCCACATCCAGTCTTTTTTTAAACATACCCAGGGATGGTGAGTTCAAATGTACTTGTGTTGTAGCTCCCCAGGCAAGCCAAGGTGAGGTAGACTCTGGTGACATTTAGGACTAATTTGGGCCTGAGAATTGTTTGAATGCTGTATTTAGGNNNNGTGTGTGTGTGTGGGGGGGGGGGGGTTGGGGGTGGAATCTCATAACACTTTGAAAATGTGATGTTTTTGAAGATTCAAACCTATAGCAGTAATTTTACAGGAAATAGTATAATTGATGTCTTTTAGAAGAGTAATCCACTGAATTAAATGCAGATGTTTCATTAATGAAAATGTTTAAATAATCTTCTTTTTTCTCCTGTAGGTAAAATCATACATATGATAAGCCTTTAAATTTTTAAAATAATTTAAATGTTACCTTATTTTTCCATAAACAAAAATTAATCTAAATTTTTTTGGAAGTTATGAGTGGAATAAGAGATTTCTCAGTTGTAAGCTTTTCTCCTGGGATAATTGTTTTGTGCTGCATTGAAATTTGGAACATGTATATTAGAAAAGAGTTGAAATCACACATACCATGTTGTACTATGTGCTCTGCATAGACCTGGTACTTTTACTCAGTGTTAGCTATGTAAAAAAATCCACAATTAGCAGCAGTTCAAAATTTTGTTCAAACGTTTTGTTTGTGGTATAGTCTCTTTAACATTATATTTAGCCATTAGTTAATGTATTTTGTATTTGAAAAAGCAGTGATACAGTGCATGATGGCTCTGAGGTAAAGATGGGAAAATATATGAATGAGAGAAAGTGTTGCAAGAAAGATCAGACTTCTCTTTCAGCTTTAGCTGCTGAAAGGTTTTCTCATTTGAACTTGTTACTTTATGTCTCAGGAGTGCTTGCTGAGTCTCCCCTTACTGAGTAGAGAGAGTCTAGATGAAGCAGAGCTTAAAGTAAATCCGTAGCTCCTTGGCTAACAGGAGATAATGTGCATTCCTGGCCATATGGTATTTTACATTATTTGTATAAAATTGAAATTTTCGAATAGCTTCCTAAAATGTGTCTGGAAATTGTAAACAACTGAGCGTGGAGATTCTGCGGCAGTGTCAAGAGCTCATTAAATTTAGCTCTGTGGTCAGTTACAAATGCAGCTAATCTCCCTATTGTGACCTTTTCAGGTTCCCAGTAATTTTCAGGGTACAACACCATAGTCCTGGGCATGGGTGCTGTCTGCAGTTACCTCAGTGGATTGCACAGCTGTTCTCTAGAATCAGATTTTCATTAATTTTCACGGTAATGATTAATACTGCTAAATGAAAATAATCTTTTCTGATGAATTGGTGTAGATCTTTATAACCAGCTCTTAGCTAATTACATGCTTTTCAAAAGTTTTTAAACTCTCCTTATCAAGGTGACTTCTTTCTTTGAGGTGTTTTGTGCACACTTGTGACACTATTTGAATGTGTCCTCGTTTATGTTTTAAAAAATAAAAATCACTTTATTACCAAGTACCACAGTACTTCTGAAGTTCTCCAGGAGCAGACTCTGGAGATCTGTTAAACCAGGTAACCCATGTTATCTGTCCCTTTTGTTCTTTTTTCCTCTCCCCTTTTCCTACTGGTCTGATACCATTGTTTGGATGCAGTTTGCCACTGGGGATTTTATCCACCATGATGGATGCTGTGAAAGACTTAATTTGAGGGTCTGGGACAGCCTTTGTGGCAGCCCCAGCTCCCAGCAGGAGAAGCTGTGTGCAGACAGCCATCTACCCTTCCCAGAGGACAGGAAAGAGAGAGACAGGTGGGAGTTCAGAGCAGATGGCAGGGGTGTAATATAAATGAAATTGTGAGCATTTTAGGTGTTTTGTTATGTACCTGTTTTGGAGCGGCAACAGAGTAATACCTCTAGGCATGAATAAGCATCCACACCAACTTTTAAATATCTAAGAGAATATTTAAACAAACATTTATATACAAATATAAATAATTATAATTATAATAAATAATATATAATATATAACAAATATTTAAACAAAGACCAAAGGGCATAATCTTATGTTAACCTTGTTTCAATTTGCTTATGTTGTTTTAATCTTTTTTCTGTGTTGTGGTGATAGTAACTATAGCAGAAGGAATAAAACCTAATCTGCCTTCTCAGTAACATTCTCTCTCTGCTGGTGCCAAGACTTTTTCCTGAACCTGTAGGTGTTGTGTGGGGAAGTGGATGAGAGATCTTCTAACACTAAAGTGGTGGTTGGTAAAACAAACAAGGCAAAATTAAAACTGCTGGGAGAAAGAGGAGTATAATATAATACACTGTTTATCTTAATCAAGGTGTAATAAAGTTATGTAATGGAGGAAGAGTGGGTTTTTGCTGGGATGTGGGCCTTTGCTGTGTAATCTTTTAAAATTAAGTACTTCAGTAAAACAACATTATTTTTCTGCTGATTTCTGTATCAGTTTTCAGCTTCAATATCTTATGTCTAAGAATATTACAGCTTAATAAAAAGATTGGGAAAGGCACTGTGAATCAACGTACAACGGTTTATAATAGTGCTTCATGAAGTTCTGCTTAGCATCTCCTTGTGCCACTCAGTCTCCAAGTAGGAGGTGGTTAAGAGGCCCACCAGAAGGACCCTTCAAAGCAAAACGAGTTACTGAAGCACAGCTATCACCAGCAGCCTGAGCCCCTTCCCTGGCTTACTGCAGCGATGTGGATGCTGAGGGAGAAGGAACCTCCAGCAGTGGAATGGAGTAGACATCTGTGGCGAGAACTCAAGTTCTTACTTTCACATGCCACAAGAGTATCCATACTTTCTCAGGAAAATTCAGTGGAAAATAATTCCATCGAAGCATGAACTCCTCTGTTCAACAGATAACACAATCAGTGCTTTCACCCCCTTCCACTCAGGTCTCATTCTCTTTCCTAACATGCTCACATAAATGTTATTTTTCAAGAGCCTTTGTTCCCCTGAGGAGCTGACTGTGTCTTATGATGACAGCCAGTGTCAGCTGTGCATTGTGGAGGCTCCTATCTAGGGAAATGTGAGAGGCATTTTAGCTTATCTGTTTAGCTAGTCCCCCTCCTCACGTTCTCAAGGGGGCTCTTACTTGCAAAGCAATGCATGTAGTTCAAAATGTTAATGAGAACTCTGCCAAAATTATGGAGAGATAAAGGAATGTTAAATAATATCATATACAAGTTGTCAGGATTTATGCAAAACATAAATAATTATCGTCAATTTTAAATATTTTTCCTCAGTTAGTAAACATCAAAATGCTGCTGTATATGTGTATATATATATATATATATATATATAAATAGCATTTGTTGTAGGTGTCTGCTAGTTGTACAGCATTTTTAAGAAAAGAAATGCACAGTTCCTGAGCACATTCTTTATTGTGTATTTCTCCTGGCTGCCCCACTGTGGGACAGGAAGCTCTTGAACCCAAAAGATAACTATTTGTCTGTTGTACCCAACTTAAAATAAATCTGAGCATGCCAAAATTTTTAGTAATTTTAAAATTTGTCCACCTAACTGACTTTAATTATCAAATGCACACATATATAATAGTTAAATGGTTGCAATAGTGCGAAAACTCTGCTTTTTATGTGCGAATTATCAAAATAGATAATTTATTTCTGCCTCTTTAACACTGTCCCTTTACTAGCTTTTAATGCTTATCAGAAATTATTCACATTCTGCTACTTTTCAGAAATTTCACTAGTATGAATCATTACAGTGGCTTTCATGATGCTGCCTTGCAGAGTGATGTGCTTATAATATTATTTTAATACATGTGCTTCACAGCAACAAAATTATTTCAATACCTGTAAGCTTTTAAAGACAAATAACTTGCAGTTCCTTTTTGGATACTAAGGTAATATCAAACCTTGTAATTCTTCAGTGATTGTGAGCTCTGGAAGAAGAAGAGACAGATAAGCAGAAATTCTTATGGTGGAGATGAAGTCTTGGATGATATTTGTAACATGAGCTAAGCAGTTATGTTCAGAAGCCTAATACAAGACATCTGCACAGACTACTTTGAGAAAATTTATTGGGTTTTAAGTATTTACTACATTTGTAAAGCTCTTGTAGGATAAGTAACCAGATTTAAATTTTGGCTTACGTATGGATTTAATATTTAGAAATGTTAGTGTTCTTATAGTTTTCATTTGCGGTGTTGTATTTCAAGTAGATCATGAATTTTGCCTTTTCAATATAATTTGAACAATTCACATCTAATTCACATTTATTTGTCAAAATGATAATGGAGGGAGGTTCATGCTGGTTGAATTGACTATGTTGTTAATATCAGGCTATAGTTTGATCTGGGTGTGGCTTAAGTAGTCTGGCCCTGTTCATTCCTTGAGAGCAGAAAATAGCTGCTTTCAGGTGGGTCAAATCTAAAATTTGCTTTTCTGTGCATCTCTGTGCCAGCAGAAGACACATGGAATAATCATCAAAAAAAAAAAAAAGGTGCTGGAGGAGGAGTGATGACTACACATATTTATGTTGCCTGAAAGTATGTGGTAGTTTTAACTCAAGTTGTGTGCATGGCCCAGCAATGGGCAAACCTGCACAGCAACATGTGTAGCCATCATGAGGAACATGTCAGGTTGTAGGAGGATCATGGTGACCCAGTCTCAGATTTTTAAATATGGATTTGAAGTGTAGATTTTTAAATTGAACTCACTACGCTCCAGTGGTATAATACAAAACTTTTGTTTGTGTTGGTGATGAAACTAGAGTTTCATTTGACAACTATTTTTTTGTCCTTCAGTCTTTCTCGAGCCTTGTGCATTCTTGAAAGCAGTGGACTCTCCTGAGAAGCTTCCAGAACAGATATTCAGTGGCTCTGTCACTGTATGTTGTAACTCTGTTTGCTGTGGCTAGTAGAATATGGAAAATGGGGAAAGAGACTTGACAAGTGTTTTTTTTGAGAAAACAAATGAAGAATGCTGAAATGCTTAGTTATAGTAATATATGTGTGTATATATATAATATATATATTTTATATATGTACATACAGAATTTGTGAAGTAGCAAATCAAGGGTTTAATTTTTTTTATTCATTGCTGTTCTTCTGGGACTGGCAGGTGCTCCTAGTCTTGGCTCAGTTACTGTCTGCATTTGCCAATTGTAATCTTTTAATCGTGATCCAACAACAGTGCTTTAACAAGAATCTATATAATCTCTTGTTTAATAACACATACTAGTGTTTCTTTTGATCTTATCAGCCCAGGGATTGCTTCAGACTTGCTGTCAGAAAACAAATCAAGAGCCTCTAACAGCTGAGTGTTGTAGGTGTAGTTAAACTGGCCCTGTGCCCAATAAGTGCCTGACAAATTGTTTTCTGTATTTTCATAAAGCCTATCAATTTTAAAGCAGCAGCAATGTTGCTTCAGAAGTTGATTCAAAAGTTATTTAATTTCAGCTAGGAAAATAATCATTATATGGGTGACCATGGGTATGACAAGAGTTTTCGCCATTACTTTTGATGGGTCATGAAGTTCTCCCCAGATATGCTGCATGTCAATTAGAGAAGGAGATAAGGTGTTACAAAGGTTTTCACTTGACAGGATCAACTATAGAAAGAAGGTAAAACACTGCATCACTTGAAATTACTGGAGGCATTTCAGGATTTCCAATTGGCATATGTCTTTTGGGATTACTAGAAATTTCAGCTTGGTGAAGGACAACCAACATTTTCTTTAAGTCTTTATGCTTTCATACAAAACCAAACAACCTGTTTTCAATGTAAAATACCTTTGTTTTAAAAACTTCATTAATGACATTCCTGTACAGGAACTGTGTGACTTCTTTAATAAGTAGTGGCAACACTGAGAATGGAATAGCTCATTTTTGCTGCTTGCTGCAATTCTTAGGAATTGAGTGTTCCTAATAGAAAATAAGGGATATTATAATGAGATTTAAATGGAAATTAAAACGTAAAAAGTAAATCACGATTTCTGATTATTGTGTAAAACGGGAGAGATACTATATGACTTCACAGTCACTAGATAGTGCCAACCCAGCAGGTACAGACAGTAATATGTGATGGTGGTGGTGTCGTGTTCTGTTACGGCTGTCGGATCTTGGATCGGAATCTTGGTTGTTCCAGATCTATACGTGCTTGAAGAAAGTCAGAGCACTTTGCATTCTCCCTTGGCTCCTTCTCTCTCCCTGTGGGATTGAGAAATAAGGGGCTTGTGGTTAAATGTAGAAATGGTTTTTGAAAACACCCTGGCCTTGTCTGAGGCACTGTTTGGTGCTCTAAGGTGCCATCTGTAACACAGCACTGGCATTGGAGAGAGGAGCAAGGGACTCGGACACAAAAAGCTGGAGGGTTGCAGTAGGGCTGGAGCTGCTGCAGGATTTGGGAGTATGTTTTCCCTTCAGTCTTCATTATGTTTTCACTACAGCTTTAATAAGTCACTTAACAGACCTGAAGTGTATATTTTATTCAATACTGATATTTAAATAGAAATAACAGATTCAGAAGCTTTTGCTAAAGTGTGTAGAAATGCATGTTTTAGTATTTATAATGCATTTATTTTAGAGACATGCATCAGTAATACTTTTTTTATGAATGTTGATGCTGCAGGAGACCATAAATCATCCAGTTGGGTACTGATCAGTAATGGCTGATGAATGTCACCACAAACGGCATCAAGTATACATAAACTACTTTAATCACATTTCATTACTTAATCTTGGTAACTATAGAAGAAGTTGCCATTTTACTGAGTTTGACAAGACTTCACATTCTAGCTTGTCATTTGAGTTTTTTCTACCAAATTATGAAACCGTTTTTATTCCTGCAGTCTGGTACTCCAGCCACTTCCCTGTCTTCTCTTGAATAAGCCAAAAGCATTAAGATACTGGTAGCTTTAGTTTTATAGCAAGTAGTGTAACCAGGGCATTGAACTGATTTTTGCATCTGCCTCTCCTGGTGGTGTTTAGCTCACTAACTGGTGGGAGTAGAGTTGTGCTCTGGAGAATCTGCTGTACATGCCCAAAAAGAACATCAGTCTAAGAAGTAGGGGATGAATGACTTCCCCAAGTGATTTTTACTCACTCGGGACAGTGAATAGATAAGTGGATAGAATAGATAGATAGATGGATAGCTAGGACAGTGAATAGATAGTTCTGCTCTCTGTGGAGAGCAGGAGACCTAGCTCAGTGCTCAGGGAAACCCCTGGCTGAACCCATTGTTGATGTAGTGTTAAGTGGCTGTATTGGCCCTCCTTCGCACTGTGTCTGTGTAAGTGCTGTTCATGGCAGTCATCTCTGAGGTATAGCTGATGCTCTTGACACCTCCTGGGTTTTGGGCTGAAGTTCTCCCTTTTAGTCCCATAATAGGTGACAATGTAACTGTCACATAGGAACTGCTGACTCAGCTAATGGTGACTAAGTCCATCAGGTAATTGTTTACTGTGGTAATTTCTTGCCTGAGGTGTTAAATAATGGTAAAAAATAGCTATTTATATTAGTAAGAGTGATCATCAGATTGGATTTTATGAGGCTGAATGTAAAGTAATGTGGCTCCTGCTTTTATATAAGTTCTTTTTGATGTCTTTGATGTCTATTGATATGACTTTTGGTATCTTTGTCTAGTTACTCAGAAAGACTGTGATTTCCATCCCTTTTAACTACTAGAAAATTACAGAAAATTGCATGCTTTTTAAACCAATTATTTTGCTATTGGAAGAGATTAACCGATGTATTTCATGAAGACAATTCATTGATTAGGGTGTTATATTATGTGCAGACGGAAAAGAGATATTCCATACCTATGTATTTCCTGGGTCATGGAGTACGAGACAATTACATTAATGTACATAGCTAGTTCCATTGTTTTAATTTGTTTTGCTTTGGTTTTGTTAGAAGGGAGTTTGCTTAAGAGATAATCTTATTGATAAGAACCGTGGAAAACCTTTTTATAAGGGCAATAACACATGTTGAAATAAAATTTAGGAACCACAAGCAAGTGTAGCTTTGGCGGCTTACTGTTAGTTATGCTTTGGTTTTTATTAGACTAATAAATATGTATGGAAAAAACTAGAATGGCTTTTGGGTACAACAAGTCATTCTTCATGTCTGAAGTAGAGGTAAATTAGAAAAATAGATTGTGTAGCCAAAAGTCCCATGAAGCATCTGCCGAGATCCCTGGTATAGTAAAAGATACTACAGCTACTGTGCTGCTATTCAGCTGTGTGTATAAAGGTGAGAGGGGGCTTTATAACCTATAGCAGAAGAGACAGCAGTAAACTCTTCTGTGGATGAATGTCTTTATTTTAAGGAATAAAAAAAAAAAAGTTAAATAGTTGTGGCTTTCTGCATCATATGTTTTAAGAGTAAAAATTTGTAACCAACTGTACAAGGCTCCTAGTTATATGTATCCCAGTTGTATATCTTGTAACTTTGGAAGAAATTGGCTCAAGTACTAATTACTGAAGGGGCTTATTTAAACTGGGTTTTTAATTTTCCATGGTTTTTACCACTAAAACTTCCCTCAGACAGGCGTTAGCTGGCAGTTGAGTTTTCTGTAGCAATCATACTCTGGGATTTAGGAGTAGTAGTAGTAACTTTGTTTTTATCACGTGTAGCTCTAGGTCTCACATACATTGCAAAGTGGTTGATCAGGAAGGTGATGGTTTTCAGGCTTTATGAATACACTGGAAGTCAAGTGTTATGTGCCTGTGGTTGAAGCTGCCATAGGTCTTCTGTGAGCTGGTAGTAGCACTATGCAGTGTTGAACTGTAGCTCCAACACTCTCGGTGCTTCTACCAGCTAATATCACTGATTTACCCCCTCCTGTCTTCATTAAATAGATTATGAATACCTTCAGTTCTTTTCCTTTTAATTACACCGTCTGTGTTCCTTTATCACAGGCTTCAGTCCTACTCTTTATTCTGGCTGTAGGGGAGAACCAGCAGCCTCCAATCAGAGACCTTTTGTACCCCAGGAAATATGACTATAATGGAAATGCTTAAAAAAAATGCACATAACCTTAAGATTGAGTAATGTGTGGGAAAAGCCTGAATACACAAGACTCAAGTAGTTTTGATAGTTCTAGCGGTGTTATTTTTCCTTTCTTTGGGCCAAGATTTTTATCTGGCCGTGAGGGCAGGTCATTTGTGAGCTGCTTCTACTGGTGTTACTGGGTCTACTGTTGTCACCAGGGCAAGTGGTAACCACTTTCACCCAGGGCTTTTTGTTTTGTGCTCAGTGCTGGGTACTGCCAGATGTCATTTCCTGTTGCTGATTATATGAGGGCTAAACTTTCTTGAAAAAAAATAAATACTGGCTTTGTCAGCCAACAGAGAGCTGGAAAAAAGTACCTCTTCAGTTTTGTCAGCAAATTTCCTTTTTTTTTTTTTTTTTTTTTTAATTTTTTTTAAGGTTTAGCATAGTACAGTGAAGTATAATGTAATCAATTAAACTGAAGTACTTGCATGTCAAATATACTAACCTGTCCTGGAACATAAGGATTTTTCCTTGTAACCTATGGGCATCTCTTCATAGATGTTAAAATATTTAAGGCATATAATTCTCATTAGCAACATGCAGGTTTTCTGCTTGTGTCTGTTTCTTCAGCTGGAAAGTTTCAAGGTCTGTATGTTGCCAAATACATTGTGTTGGTCTTCCATTGTAAATCAAAAAGTAACGGGCTCTGCAAGAAAAATGCCAAGTGAGACTTCCTGCTCACTGGAATAGAAATTTTAAATTCACTTAATATTTAGAATTATATTTCTGTAGGCCTTAGTATTTTTCCTCTTATTTTTTTTTTTAATACAGTTATTTTAAAAACTAAAATAGGTATTACATATTATACCGAGGGTATTACAAAAAAATTCTAGAATGGGGAAAAAAATTTAAAAAGGCTTATTTTGAAAGTAGCTTAGATTTGGAGTGCAGTGATAATTTTTCTTCTGCTTCTGCCTTATTTGTGCTATGATTAGGCAGTGTCTGGACTTCCCATGTGGCACTGTGAATTTCATGTAAGAAGAGTCTGGGTCTGGTTCAGTCACACCTCTTGCTGTGCTTCAGTTGCGTAAATATTGGTGTCAAACATGCCCACGGCATTTCTGGGATATGTTTTCCTTTACTATCTTAAGCATCTCTGATAAAGGAGATTCCACAGTCTCACAGACAACTTGTTCTGGTGTATCACAACCCTGGAGAGGGCTCTTTCTATTACCCAACCATTGCTTTATTCACTGTAGATTTAACTCTGCCTTCCTCCTTCTGTACTTGATGAGACAGATTAATCATATATGATAATTATATGAAAATAATTGTCATGTTCATGACTAACTACTTCTTTTATGGTTTTAGCAGTTTTCCAACAGTTGTACCCTACATTCTATTGAGTAGAATTTGTGTTTAAAAACAAGTCTGCTTGTCTGCTTTTGCTGCTAGTTTGAAATGAAATATTCCATTACCCTCATGAAATATACCTTTTCCCTAATGATATTGTATAAAATGATTTCAGATGTTCACATTTTTGATGCAGATTAATAAAGTATGATAGTACTGATGATGGAAAAGGAAAAAATGGGTAGTTTACACAAAGGATGTTATAATGTCTTTAATAATGTGACTTTAAGTCACATGCCAGAGGACTGAGAAAAGGGAAATGGTGTCATTTGAAAGATTTTTTTGTCTGAAAGTCATTGTAAAGATTTCCTATGCAAATTTTTGTCTCACTTTCTGATCTGTTTTAACATGCAGCAGCCTCCTGTTCTACATATTTATAACCTTCTAATTTACACCTCTTCCATTTCCTCTCACATAAGATGTCTGTATCCTCTCATGATCAAAACTTCTTCAACCCTTGAAAATAGGTGGAAATATTTTCTGAAAGACTTGCAATATTTCTGTAAGGATTTTTCCTCCTAAATGATGCTATGAATATGGTTCAGCATATTGAGAACAAAACAATATTTTCTCACTTGTGAGCTGTACCTGGCAGAGATGGGGTGGATTAAGGCATGTGCTCTTCAGCATTTGTGAGTCCCTGTGCAGGTGATAAGGAGGAGGTAACAGCTCTAAGCCCCAGCAGAGAGGATGGCAGGGTGAAGTAGGACATTCCCTCTCAGTGCTGGAGAGCTGCTAAGTCAAGCTCTTGTATGAGCACACTGGTGATCCAGAGCAAGATAGGATTGCTCCAAGTGAGTTTAGCAATAAGGTAAACTATTAGAAGGAGTACTGTTAATTGGGAATAGAATTATCTACTCTCAAACCTCAAACTTGCTGGAAAGCAGTTCAGCACAAGCAGCTGTCTATACAAATGTATTAAACACCATGCCTTTTAAGCTGGGACTAGCAATATGGTATTTGTATAAATCACAAAAGCAAAGACTGGTAAAATATGATGTTTAAATTTCAGTTCTAATATTTTATTGTTTAAATTCTGTTGTTTTATAATTCTTTTATTACAGGTGCTTTTAAGTGGTGCCATGTGCTATATCTCTTGTCCCACTACTCTGATTTGGGTTTCAATTTTTTAAGCTTCTACAGGAATCATTCAAAGTCCACTAGAAACGAGGCAATCCTTTTTGGTGGACTCAGACAAGCTTTTGTTCTGGCCCCTCAAGCATATAAATAAAACATAGCTTTTATAGTAAAAGTTAAAAAATCTTCATCATCCAGAACATGCAGCGTTATGTAATAACACTCTTTCTCCTTCTTGTAGGTCCTTTTGTTCTGCATCACAGCTGCTCTGTTCATGTTCTTCTTCAGGTATGTTGCTGGTGTATCTATTCATGTTGTAAAAATTGTTTTGAACAGTGTTTCTTAGAGCTTACTGTTTTTTGGTATTCCTCTGTGTATTCTTCACTCAAGTTGAATTGGCTGGAGTGCTTCAATGGCATCACCCAGTACGGGTAACATAATTGGGCTAAAAAGGGAAATGTTGAGTCTTCTGGAGAATGTGCTGATTACTTAAGGAGTTTCATTTCCTAAGTAAGACCCTGGAGATCTAACATAGTGTGGAAACAACTGAAATCTACTTTTCGTGGCTCTTTTTAAGAGCTCATGGCAGGGAGATCACATTTTCTCTTCTGGTAAGAATAGAGGAGAACAGGAAAATGAAATTTTGTGGTCTTAAATAATATCAAATATTTGACTTGTGTGCAGGTGAAGCTGCCTTCTTTCAAATTTAGAATAAATTTGTTTCACACGTTTTCACAAGTTACGAATTGTATTCATGTTTTAAAACTTACAGTAGTGAGAGGTAGATGAGACACTCATTTGAATGTCTTGTTTCCCTCTCAGTTTGCAATATATATGTAAGTCATTTATCTTATTTCCCTTTAAATGCCAGACCTCTCAAATTTTCTTCATTCTATCTCAAATTGTAAAGTTGCTTTTTAAAGTAGCCTTTTGACTACAACCTTTTGACTTAGAATTTTCTGCGGCATGCTGCCGTCTATGGTTCTTCAAGCTGTATGATCCCCTGGTAATTGCAAAACTCTGGAAAGCTGCAGCTTGTTTTTCATAATTCCATTACTTACGGATATTGGCTAAGAACAGTCTGTGGATAGAAGAGGGCTGTTAATTTAGGGGATTCAAAGAAGCATTCCTCCTTTCATCTGTAACCCATTAAGAACCTTGCATTGGCAGTCTTCTTGCTTTATTTTCTTCTATGTCCCTGAGTTAAGCCATAACAGCCTCAGAGAATTTGACTTGTAAGGTTGAGGTTAGACACCTGTCTGCATAAATGCTGGTCAAATGAACTCAGAACACTAAAATTCTGGTCAAAACTACAAATGCTGTATGATCTTGGAGGAAGTCTTTGGTAATGAAGCGGTATTTCAGAGAGAACCTGAAAGTTAAATCACAGACTTCTAGAACAGTTTGGTCTGAAAGGGAGCTTCAAGGTCATCTAGTTCCAGCCTTCCTGTCATGAGCAGGGATATGTTCCACTGGACCAGTGCTCAAAGCCCCATCCAGCCTGGCCTTGAACACTTCCAGAGAAGAGACATCTACAGCTTGTCAGGGAAACCATTCCAGTGACTCACCACTACATGGTATGTCACAGTGAAGAATTTCTTCTTAATATCAAATCTAAGCCAACCCTCTTTCAGTTTGAGGCCAATACCTCATCCTATCACTACATGCCCTTGTAAAAAGTCCCTCTCCAGCTTTCCTGTAGCCTCTTTAGAGGTGAGAACTGACACAGAAGAGTCCAGACATATTTGGTGAATTTTCCCTGACCTGACAGTTGAATGGGCTCCAAACCACTTTCTCTTCTAAAATAGTGACCCCATGCCAAGGCTGATGGAATATCCTGTTGAGCAATCATCAACAACATTTAATTCTCTTCGTCTTTGTGTTTTAACAGTGGAATTAAAATAGAGGCTTAAGTTTAGTTTAATTACTGGGGAAAAAAATCTATTTCTAAACACCAATGAAGTGCTAAGACAAATTTGTCAAAAATAATTAGCATAGACTAGTTTTTGAGGTCTGAGGTGTTGTGTTTTTTTTTTTCCCCTTTCTCGGTGTAATGAGTGCTTGGATTAGGACTTCTTCACAGTGTGCTACTTTCCTAAATAAACCAGGTATAGAGGGATGTGAATGAAAATACCTCTGGGTATGCACAGAGTCTGGTCAACTGCTCAGGGAGAAGACACAGCAGAGAGGTCACTTAATCAGGCCTCAGAGTTGTCCATTTGTCTGGACTGGCTGTGACTGTGAGCTGGTTGCTGTCTGAATTGATATGTGAATTAACCATTGATGCCCTTCAGTAAGATTTTGGACAGCCGTTGGAAAGACCCTGTGTGGAGTCCAGGGAAGGCAATCTTCCTGTCTGTGTTGTCATGTAAAACAGAAAGTAATTGGGAGAGTCATTAAATTACATTTCCCATTTAATAGCTCAAAATCACTTCAGCCTTTTTCTTAATCATAAGTGGATCAAACTGACAAAATCACGTTCATACTTTTGGAATAAACACCTTATTCAAAGTCAGATCTGTTTGGCTTGTAGAATATATTATTGTTGACTATAAAACACTGTTTACTCTTAACAAGCATTCACTGATTGAAAATCAGAAAATTCTCTTTTGCATTGTACTTAAATTGTTCCCAGAGCTGCTTTTTGTCCTCTCCACCCAACTAAAATGTCAACAAAGGTACTGAGAGCAGTAGCAGTCCTGGTCACCATGATCTTATAAAATGTCTTTCATTATTAAAGATAAAATCCTGATATCTATATGGTATAATTTGAAGCTTAAAACCTTTCTAAAAAGAGACCTAATGTAAGTCTACCTCTATGCCATGAAAATCTGACTGATGCTTGAGAGTCAAATGTTGCATGGAATAAAAGCAAAATAGTCTTTCATTTTCTGAGTCCATATTAACTGCCTTACCTGAGATTATTGGGTCCTCTGATCTTAAAAATTACTGCTGTCCCTGATAAATAGCCCTGGTTAGCACTACATTCCTAACAGCTCCAGGTTTAACTAAATTTGGCTGCACTTTCTGCTCCAGGTAGTTCTGAGCTGAATCTTTTTCATTGCACAGCTTGTACCGTGATGCACAGTAGCTGCATCGGACTGAGCCAGTGGTGCTGACTGGGATAACATGGACAGCAGAGATGCTCCACAGCATTCACATGCTGTGAATTTGGTCATTTCAAAGTAAATGCATGCCAGCATAACTTTAGGTGACCATAGCTGAATCTAGTAGATTAAAAGTTATTTGAGTTGGAAAGTTTGAAAGTATTTTCTTCATGGAAGAATTGAGGTATATTCTCTACATCACACAGCTTCCAGGGTACTTTCAGGTTGCCAGGTTAATAGCAGCCTGTAAAGTTGAGTTTGCTTAGTGTTGCTTCTGGAAGGCCAGTGCTCTGGTTGATAGTTATCCATTAAAAGAGAAAAATACCAATATGGCACTTAATTGTAACATGATCATACTTCTCTCTTGAAGTGGGTGTCTTCCTACCCACTCCTACTGTTGCAGGAAATGCTGCTGTTACAGATGTATGAGTCTTGGTCTACAGAAGTATGGGCATTGTTCTTCTTGATTTTTTGAATATTTCCTTTTCTAGTATATTGATTGTCTTCAGTATCTCACTATAATCTCTATCTTACATTGTTTCTAAACAAATTCTGTAATAATGGTCTGTTGATGAGGCAGGTGTTTCATACTAGTTGAAAACTTCACCAAGCAGCCTTGATATTTATCACTGGAGTTTTCCCCAAATTCTGTTGGACTGCTCAAACATTATTGTATTTGCTACAGTACAAGGAAAAGTAGGTGCTGAATCTTAGGAGTAAAGAAATGAGGTTACAGAACTGAAATGGTAGAAGGAAAAACCAGGAATAATTATTCCAGAATAGATAAAGTGAGAGGAGAGTCAGAGTGAAAGGTAAATTCAGAAGAGCAATATACAAATTCAGAAGAGCAATATACAAAGGAAGACAGTGGGAAGAAGGAAGGAGAGAGTGATGGAAGAGGGAAGAAAAAAGGTCATCTCAGGAGACAGGAGAAAATAGAAGAATATACTAGGAAAAAAGCAACTGAAATGCAGATGATAGGTTTACAAGCAACAGAGTTATATTTACAGACAGAGGAAGCATATTTTAGTGCAGTACTTTTTTATTTCTTCCATCCTCATCTTGTGGTACTTTTCTTCTAACTTGAACCGCTGTGTTTTCTCAAAATGCTTCTGCTCCACTCCACTGGAAGTGATGAAATTAAGATGCATTACTCATTTGTGGATAGCTGTAGTATACACAGTATAGTGGAATCTGACATATGTATATTTAATTCACACATATGGGCAACCACAGTTGAAACAGGATTGTTCCCCTTCCACACATGTTTGCGTAAGAATCTTAGATGCAAAAGTGTGTCTGGAGAGAGGAATGTTCTCATATCTGTAGGATATTATCTGTAGGAATTAATTTTTAGATGATATTGAACTCCACTAGGTGTGAAGGTTCACTTACTCAAAAAACCCCAGTACTTAGTGGTGTCATCTGATGTCGTTGTGTCATCTGATGTGTTGTGAGTAGGACTTCTTCACAGTATGCTGCTTTCCCAAAGAAACCAAGTATAGAGGGGTCTGGGTGAAAATACCTCTGGATGTGCAGTCTGGCCAACTCTAGTTCTCTTCAGGGAGAAGAGACAGCAGAGGTCATTTGATCAGTCCTCAAAGACCATTCTTAAAGTGTCTTGTAATAAAAGTACACTTTTCTTTAATGCTTCTAGTTGTTTTTTAAATTGTGGTTTGCATGGAATTAAGTTTGTGGGTAGAAAGGTTTTGATTATACCATGGTTTCATGCCATCTTATTTCAGTTTGAATAATTCATGGTACTGTCCAGTCTGTCTTCTAGTTATTGGATAGAATGAAATGAAGAAGCAGGAGGGATCCTACAATGTGCAAAATAAATATTTATGAAACACAGTGAAATTGTTTTTTTTAGTAGCAGTTTCATTTCGAATAATACACAAGGGATTTTTTGGAAGGGTGATGCAACGTCTGTGCATTTTTTTGCTTGAAGAAATCCATGTAATGTAAGACTTGCAATCTCTGTACAATAAATGAACACCTACATAGAAATCCTATCCATATAAACTTAGAAAATCTGGCAATTTGGGTGAATATGTGTTGGCAGACTACAGTACTGGTTGCTGTAGTAGTTAATCCTTGGACCATATACTACCAGCTTAAATAATATGCACATGTTAATTGTGCATATTATACTCTGCTCTGAACCTTAGAAAGCAAAGCTCCACCTACGAGCTGAAAGCAGCTATTAAGAGAAGCTGAATGTTTCTGATGATTGATTGATCATGAGTTGAGGATGAAGGCTGCCTTCTCTAGAGATAAAAGCTGAAGTGTTATTTTCTGAGATGGTAGTTTCAGACAATCTGAAGTTACTGCTGTGATTTCACAAAGCAGGACATCGTGTTTTTCATAACTCAGGATTTCCATAGCCCACAACGGAAAGCTCTTGATCTCTTAATGCCATTTATATATTATGTGCTGATTAAAAATGGTTAGTGAAAAAGACACCTAAGAAATGGAGATGCAGTATCATATACTGCTACTAAAGTAGAGTATTGAAACTTGTGTGAAGACACTGAAAACCTTTGAGAAAGGTCCTTTTGTTCACAGAGCCCTTTATGCTATCTCATTAAGGAAATTCTAGCCTCCCAAATTACAGCTATTTGTTCTTCTTTCTCTATGAAACACATATCCCGTAATTTATTCAGTATTTTTGACATGATATTTCAAAGTGCCTTTATTTTCTTTTAAAATTGTGTGGTAGCAGTGCCATGTTAGTCTCTTGTTTAATCACCTAAACTGCCTTCTGTGCTGAAGCAACTGCTTGAAAGATATTTTTGCCTTATAATTCTACTTTCCTTCTACAGTAGGATCAGCAGGCTTAACAGTTGGAGTTGCTGTTATATGGATTTAATATGAAACAATCTTCCCCTTTCTTATAAAGATTATTTTGGATCCATTTCCATTTGCTGTAGAATTACAGGAGTGCATTAAAAGTCCTCTAGTGTTGAATTATTATGTAATAAATCAGAAGAAAAAAACAGATGAGGATTTTTTCCATGTTTATATGTTTTTTACTATCCTTATATAAACATCTCAAAGTTAGTGATTCAAAGCATTGTTTTGGTAAATGTCATGAGACTTGATTTCTGAGGTATTTTGGATGACCTAGTGAGTAGATGAAAACATTCAGCCTCCTAAGAAATGCTATAAATATCAGTTTGCTTTATTTAGTGTGAGCAAAAGTAGAACATGAATTGTAGGAGGGGGTTGGGGATGAGAAGATAACCTTCTGGGTCAACTCAGGCACTTCTGGCAGAGACCTGTGCTGGACTTGCACAGACTGGGTTCAAATATAAATATGGGTAGAAGGTGAGATAATGTGTATTCTGTTTATCTACCAATAGAATAAAAAGTGAAAAAGACTCTTTTACTTTTTTTCTTTTCATGAAACACCTTTTTTGTTCTCTCATAGTCTTTTAGCAGACTTCCACTGCATTTAGTGATTTTTTTTTGTTGGTGGTTTTTTTTTGTTTGTTTGTTTGTTTTGTTTTGGCTGTTTGTTTTTTTGTGGGTTTTTTTTTTTGTCTCTTTAAATCTTGCTGTGCCATATAGTACCTTTGGGTTTGGTTTGCAGGGAAGTTTTGTGGATTGCAGAGTTTTGTGGAGCTCTGGTTTGAACTCCGCTGTATTCACAGGAGGGGGAGATTGATTCTCCTCAGACTAATGCTGGACATACACACGTACTTCAGAAATGATAAAGAATAAAGATGCATCTTAAGCAATTTTTTATTACTAGAAGAATTCAAGATTTTTAGATTTTCATGCAGGTAAGAAGGATTATCTGGACCTAGAGATTTTACAAAAAAAAAGTGTATTTAGGGTGGAAAATTGCAGCATCCAGCAGGATTGAGGAGGGCATCTTTAGTTGATTTGTGAGCCTCTCTTGACACTCTTGCACTGTCATAGTTTGCAGTAGCTCCTATACAATATCCATGAGCAACTTCCACTTTTGCAGTTTCTGTGTTCTTATATTTTCAACTGCAAATTATTATTTTTTACCTATTCATTTGAGTGGTACTGGAGGAAGAAGACAACAGTGGTATTCATTAAATTAGAAGAAATCCATTTTGATCCCCAACATAGCATTAAAGAGTGCCTTAGACCAATTATGTCTTTAGCATGTTTCTAGGGCCTGTTCCCAAGACTCATCTTCAGCTTTGGGCACCTGTCTGATTTAAGATAGGAAATAGGAGGGGTAAAAGGGCAGATCCAATGGGCAGTTCTCATCTTGTGTAGGTTTAACTCATGTTGTGGAGCTTCCTCTCTCTTACTGATTATATAGGGGATTGTGCACCAAACTTACTTGCATAGTTCTAGGTGGAGTACATCTAGGCTAACATTTTTCTTCAAAGTTACCTAGAGATCCTATTAAAATTATTCTGAGGGATGGTAAGTGTTTGGAATTAATGAGATGCTGAGATACTATGATTTGAAGTCTTTTTCTAACCTATTCTGGATACATGGCCCATATTATCTTTCCATTTCTTGGCTTTGATATGAAAAAAAATTTACCTTGTGTTCTGCTAATAAAAGCAATAAACCTGAAAGGGGCATGTATACTGAAGTATTTATTTAAGTATTGATTTTTATGGCTTATTGCCAGAGTTTTTGGATAGAAATTACAGGAAAAGGACGTCATAGAACAAACTACTTTCTTGCTTGGAAAAAATATGTGAAACAATTTAAAATACCCTTTTAAATTCTAAACAGAATTATTGTAGTTTTTACAGTAATATAAAGTTCAAAACTTCAGTAAACTCTGTGATCTCTTTAGATCCTTGTGAAGAGGGAGAAAGGAAAGTATTTTTATCTTTTTTGTGTCCTAGAGATGCATCTTTGGAACTGGAAAGGTTTAAATTTTCTATTATTTATTCCTGTCTTTCAAAATGTACACGCCAATTTGGTAACAGTATTTATTGCTTTAAATTAGAGATTTGTCATGTACTGTTAATTTTATGAAGGTTTTTTCTAGTACCTTTACTTGAGAAAGAATTCAGTTTCGTGATTAGAATGTAGCATTTAATATTCATATTTGCCTTACGAATATGTGTTTGTGCTACTGAAATGTTACTAGAACAGACTTAGTCTTAGGATACCAGGAGTTATTGGACTAATTTCCTGAAAATACCCTGGGAGAAAACTTCAGACATTTTGATAATGATCTTTGATTGTGTGATGCCTGTTGCATTTACAGTTTCTTCCAAGGAAATGCACACCACATCAGCCTTCAATCCTTGTGCTCGTTATTTTATGGTCTGCCATGGTGTGGCTGTCATGCCAAGCCAAGCAATGTCACCATGTCCGTGTCTACCCTCAGAAGAGGTGCAGAGTGCAGGTCCATATACACCATAGGAAACTAAACTAAACCTGAGAGTCTATACTGCAAGATTTAGGTGTTCAAAGGGATAAGCATAAACATACTTAGAGTATTTTAAATGCTCCTTCTGGTAGTAAGATGAAAGCAGCTGTTACCTGGTGCTGAGCTGTGCGAGTGTCATCTCTGCCTCCCCCTGTCCCAGCTGGCAGCTCCTCAGTCTCCTGAAAAGCGAGTGAGAGCGTAGGAAAGGTGAGCTGGAGTCACAGTGGCAGTGTCACTCTCAGCAGAGACGACAGATGATTAGCATCGCTTTCCCAGAGTTGTGATCGATTGCGAGCAGTGGTAGTGGGAGCCAAGGGGAGGGAAGGGACTGGGAGGAGGCTCCGTATGGGGCTATGTGCAGTGGGAAAACAAATGCTCTTCTTGAGTGTCTTTCAAAATATTTTTTTCTTTGGATCCTCTTGAGGATGACTGATGGATTATACTGAGTTTCAAAACTGGCTGTTTCCCCTTGACCTACTCCTGTTATGAGATGCACTGCTTGACCAGAGAAGAAAAGGGAAACGTGAGGAGGAGAGATGGAACAGTATCCACAGTGAAGGAGTAAGAGGCCAAGCAGGACAGGGTTTCGACCAGCCATGAACCAGCTGTAATTAAAGGAGTAGGAGAACATGGGTGGTTTCATTATTAGGGTTATAGTGCAGCTTTTTGTCTTTGGTTTACCAAAGCTCTTCAGATAAAATACTTATTTAAAAGCATAATGGATCATCAAAGTAACTAATTTGCAAGTCATCAGGTAATTTTTTTTCCATTTTTTTGTTTCTGCTTCTTGATCTAACAGAGAAACAGTACATGCTTTTGCAGCATGCTGTCTACAACTCTGTTTTTATATGCCTAAGCAGTACCTAAATGTTATCTGTATCAAATGATAGCCCAGAATAAAGGTGGTCATTGTCCTTTTGGCTTTTTTAAAAAGGATGGGTACTGCCTCTAATCTCTTGAACCACCTTTCTTGTTACAGGAAGTTTGCCAGTAC
Source organism: Sinosuthora webbiana (assembly GCA_013397395.1). Classification (NCBI taxonomy): domain Eukaryota; kingdom Metazoa; phylum Chordata; class Aves; order Passeriformes; family Sylviidae; genus Sinosuthora; species Sinosuthora webbiana. The sequence continues at coordinate 1,719,383 of VXBN01002398.1, forward strand.
ACACTGTTTTTCACTTTGTCTTTCAAGCTAATAGAGGATTGAAATGAGTAGGCAAGTATTTTATTGTTGTATTATACCCTTGTCTTCAAACTAGCTCTGCTTATGAAGGCATGAGCTGTGGTTAGGTCAGGTCCAAATGAGGAGTATTAAATGTGTGGGCTGAACTTGGGTTAGTTTTCATTTTCCCTATGTTAAATCATGCTGCTCCTGATTCCTGCAGTCTGCAAAAAGGCTGCAGAGTAGGCTTTTTTGTCTGCCAGTGAGGGAAGAAAATTATGTTGTGTTTAGTTCCTGTCTTTCCTATCTTTTTTTTGTAGTTGTAGTTCTTTTCATATTGAGATATGCTGGTAAATCTGTTCAATGGTAATACATATGTCAAAAGTCAAGAAGATTCTTTAAAGCATCTTTAAAGCATGTGACTTCTCTTTTCTTGAGCTTCACTGCTTTTAAAAAGAAACAAAACCCCTTTTACACTAAATTCAGAAGTCTTGCTTAATTGCTTCCTGTGGATTAAGTAGTACCAATGATTTTACAGCTACAGGAGAAGAAAGGAAAAAAAATTGATAAAAGCATCATGGTACACATGCCAATTTACATGCTAGGAAATAAGTGAAATGGGGATTTTAGTACTCTGCATACACTATTAAAAATGTAACTAAATAGCTTACAGAAATAATTTATTTCTTTAGGAGTTAAAATGGAATACAAGTTATTACAAATAGTTCATTGCATTTGTTAAATCAGTAAGTTTACTCTTATATAGCCAAATACAAACTTTTGACTATAAGGTGAAGAGATTAAATTTAATTTACCGTGTTTAGTCACTTTTGGCCATATGGTACCTAGGTTCCTGGAATGTATTTTAACTTTTTCTTTCCAACAGTAAATCTTGTCCTTGTTTTAACAGATTGCTTTACATGTAGCTGGATCCAGTTGCACAGCCTCCTCAAGAGAGGAAATGCGTTGCCTGCAGACAAGCAGTACAAGAATTATGGCTGTACAATAGGGAGTATTTTTCCACCATTATCACTTTTCAGTGGAGATTCTTTTTCAGATACGTAACAGTGACTCAATGAACCAGGAAAGTGTTTACCTGCAAGGTGATCTGGTGGTAACAGGAGAAGCTTTTGAGGGCTAAAATTTCAGGCGTCTCTGTCCAGAGCCATCCCCAGTGGAAGAAAAAGAGGGTCTCCTCCCCTTCTTTAGGTTTTGTCAGTCAATCACAAAGGGCTTTTGTACTGCCAGCATATTGATGTGTCTGGACTTTGGCTGTTTATCATCTTCCTGTCATCCTTAAATGCAAAATTAAAGAAAGGAAATAGCTTCTGGTTCTCAGGCTTTGAGAATAAACTGCTTGTGGCTGCTGGGGACCTTGGCGTCCCAGCTGCCCTGGAATGCCTTCTGTGGGGATGTGATCGCTGGCACTCTCTCACATCACCCCTGTAGCTCCCAGGCACTGGCCAGAACAAGGCTGATATTACAAGTCAGATGATGAAAAAGCAATTGAGGTTCACAGATTCGATTTCTGTCTTTGATCCTGGCATTAAAGTACCAAGCTCTGTGAGTGGAAGTATAGAGCAGACAAGATTTCTGGTCGCTTTAATCCCACTGCTAAAAAGATCCATTCACAGGATGTAGGCATTGGCTTGTATTTTTGCAGGATTTCAAAGCTGTTAGATGTATTTTATCTGTGTATTTTGCCAACACTACAAGCAACTAGGCTTTTTTCTTCCTTATTTAAAGTTATTTTTCTGTATGGTTTTTCTTATGTGTGTACTGTGTAGTAAAGATTTGGCAGCTAATTGACTTACCCTTTCACATACATTTGAGGCACTTTACATTTTACATACAGAGTACTAAGGGAGAAGATTTAAGTACCCTGCTGAAGGTCAGAGACAAAATTTGTGTGCCTTTGAGCTACAGAGTTCCAGTCTAGTTCTTAAATCACAAGGCTATCTCTCCTGCATTCCTGTTACAGGACATAGTTTAACTTTAAAAAGTGGGGCATGGTATAGAATTACTGCCAGAGAATTAGGTAGGAAGTAGTATATAAACATCTATGTAGAACCATGTAAAGAGGCATGAGACAAGGATATTATGTAGGATGGTGTTGAATGCTTTGTACCAGTCCAGGCAGGTGACATCACTTGCTCTTACTTTATCCACCACCACTGTAACCCTGTTTTAGAAGGCCACCAAATTTATCAGGCACAATTTACCCTTAGTAAAGCCTTGTTGGCTGTCAGCAATCACCATCTTCTTTTCCATGTACCTTGGCATAGTTTCCTTGAGGATCTCCTCCGTGATCTTGCCAGGCACAAAGGCAGGATGAGGCTGGCCTGTGTTCCCTGAGTATTCCTTTTTTTCTTTTTTAAAAGTGGGATTTTTTTTTTCCCCTTTTCCAGGCACTGGGAACTTCACTGGCCTGCCACAACTGCTCAGATAGGATGGAAAGTGGCTTAGCCACTTAATCTGTCAGTTCCCTCAGGGTCTGGGGATGCATCTTTTCAGGTTCTATGGATTTGTGCACCTTCAGGTTCTAAAGATGGTCTCAAACTTGATCTTTTCCTATATCAGATGTCTTTTCCCTTTCCCAGTCCCTGACTTTTCCTTGTGCAACTCAGTTGGTGTTGCTGGAGCACTTGGTGGTGAAGACTAAGGCAAAAAGGTCACTGAGTACCTCATTTTTCTCCAAATCCCACATAGCCACGTCTCTCATTTCCTTTTAGAGAGGGCCCACATTTTCCCTTGCTTTCTTTTTATCACCAGTGTACCTACAGAACCTTTTCTTGTTGCCCCTGGTGTCCCTGGCCAGATTTAAATCTCTCAGGGTTTTATCTTTCCTAACCTCATCCCTGGCTGCTCAGGCAATCTCTCTGCATTTCTTCCAGGCTATCTGTCCTGCTGCCATCCTCTCTAGGCTTTTGTTTGTTTGAGTTTGCCTAGGAGCACCTTGTTCATCCATGCAGGCCTCCAGGTGTTTTTGCTGAACATCCTCTTTGGGTTGCATCATTCCTGAACTTGAAGGATACAATCCTTGAGTATCAACCAGGTTTCTTGAGCCCTTCTTCTCTCCAAGGCTTTATCCCATGGTATTATACCAAACAGATCCCTGAAGAGGCCAAAGTCTGCTCTTCTAAAGGGTATTGAGCTTGCTGTGTGTCCTCTTTGCTGCCATAAAGATCTTGAACCCCACTACTTCATGGTCAAAGCAGCCGAGGCTGCCCTTGAGCTTCACATTCCCCACCAGCCCCATCTTGGTGAGCAGAGTGCAGCATAGCTCCTGTCCTTGTTGGCTCCTCGATCACTTAGAGAAGGAAGTTATCATCAACATATTCTGTACTCTTTATTCCTCTTGTTTTCTTTGCTGTCCCAGCTCCTTGGCTTAATTTCTTTTGCCTGTTTGTTGCCTGTCAGTTCTTCCTGGTTTTGCTGCTGCTGCTCTCTTAAAAAGAGTTACCTAGTTTTGCTGAGCTGAGGGTCTGTGTAGTTGCTTGTTTAAATTAGAAAAGAAAAATATTTTCCTGACATTAAAGAGAGATCCCTTTGAGGAACAGTTAGGAAAAATTTAAGAACCATCTATGTATTAACAAAATCCACCTACGAAAGGAGAGTCACACCAAGAAATTAACTATAATTTTTGGAAGATGGATTTAGAGTTCAGAAATCCCTGCTTGTCATTTGAATGTTACCTGTGCCTGTTTGATTGCTACGATCCTTTATGGCGAGACTGAGCGGTTGCAGACACCAGCGTGGTCATGAAATACAAGTCCTGAACTGGTAACTCACACTCATCACATGTTTCTGATTTGATAGCAGACAGGGCAGAAAATCTCCGTTTCATGAAAAGCAGAAGGCAATTACATTACATTAGAGTCTACATGTTTTGGTATGTATTTTTAAAATAAATAGTCTTTCTGTTTATGTAAGAGTTGCACATGATTAAATATTTTATGTGTAACTACTGTGCAAGTTGAATATATATTTGTAGTCCAAAGACTGCAGTCCCAAAAATGGCTTTTAGCATGACATTTGTATTTCATTTTAGAAAAAGGCATATTTTTAACTACAGGCATTGAAAATACTTGGAATTCTGTTCCTGTGAGCTAATTGCTGACTAGAATAGGAAAATAAGAGCTACTTTGTGGTTAGATGCTTGTGGTCTTTCTTTTGGCTTTTGGCCCTTAGATAAAATGTCAGAGAAAGCACAGTAATGGATAATGGCATCTATCAGTGTACCCTGGACATAATTTGAAGCCTGTCAAATGTCTGCTACTTTATAAACATTGATTTACATAGCTCTTCTTCATTCTACCATCTGCTTATTTGTTTGGAAGAGTATAAATTATGTCATAGATGATTTTCACAGACATGCTTCAGTTCATAAAGTCTCAATTTCACAGAAAAAGAAACTGCTGTGAAAAAAACCAGTTTATTCTGTGAAACGGAGACTTTATGAGCCATTTCAAGTACTCTAAAGAATGAGACATTCTTTATTCTCTTTCATATGTTTGATACATTGACTAGAAACCATAGGGAGGAAAGGTTTCTAGTCTTACATTTTTTGCCTAAATAAACCTTACCATGAACTAATGAGATCTGATTAATATAATAATAAACTATAATTCAGATTCTGACTCTACTCTTACATTAATACCAGACCATGGTTCTCACCATCAGGTGAAACTATGGTTCATTTTAATTGACTTGTAAAGAAATTTGGATTTCACTTACAGTGTGAATAAGATAATTCTATAAGTAGATAGTAAGTGAGGAAAACCCTAAAAAAAATTAAGTTAGAACAGTCATATCTGAGTCTTTCCTCAAAGGAGTAAGTTTTAGTGCATTTTAGACTTAAGTCTTTTTTGTAAATTAGGTAGGATACCTTAGGTGTTTTAAATAGTAATTTTCTGATATGCCAGAGGTTTTTATCTCTACAAATTTGAATGAAAACGTATTTAATTTTTTCAGTGAGACATTACAGTAGTGTTTAGCCCAGGAACATGCAAATGTCAAAAATTTTTGGCATGATTCCTCACATACACTCTTTGAAGACACTTAGAAGAAACAAGGAGGTGAATAACAGTGTGCACAGTTATTGATGAAGAATGAATTGTGTCAAGTCAAACTGGCTTCCCTCTGTGAAGATTAGAGGCTTCATTGATTCAGAAGTAATAGAGGATATCATATATCTTCAGTAAATCTTTAGACAGATTCTCATGTGACATTCTCATAGGAAAGGCCAAAAAGTACACTGTAGAAAAAATCCCTCCTAGTTAAAACTGGCTGAAAAACCTGAGTCCTGAATTTACCATCAGAATGGAAGGGATCATTTGTTCCATGCACAGATTTAATATCAAGGTCTAAGTAATTATCCTGATCATTATTAAAATTGTTGAACAATGAAACCAAACCTGTTTTCCAAGGTCTGGCTTTTTCCACAGATTTAATGAATATGTCATTCAGAGCAATTTGGAAAATTGGAAAATACTCCCAATATATACAGTGCAAATTGATGGAAGGTTCTGCACTTTAGAAGAAAGAATCAACTGTACAGATGGAGAATTTGGAACCTCTTAGTGGCTTATAGCTCTTCATAGCAGTGCATAGGAATTAGATGGCAACCTGGACATGAGTCAAATTACCGAGATGTGGAAAACAGCAGTTGTAATTGGGTGTATGTGGCTGATGGCTGGATGGACACAGCCAGAGCTGTGGTCAATGGCTCTGTGTCCAGGTGGAGGCTGGTGATGAGTGGTATCCCTCACGGCTCTCTCTTGGGACACAGCTCTTTTAATGGTCTTCATCAATGATGTAGACAGTGAAACCTAGTGCATTCCATCCCTGGAAGTGTTCCAGGCCAGGCTGGATGGGACTTTGAGCAGCCTGGTCTAATTGAAGCTGTCCCTTCCCATGGCAGTGAGGTTGGAACTAGATGGTCATTAAAGTGCCTTCCAGCCCAAACCATTCTCTGGTTCTGTGATGATATAAATAAGAGTGCAGCATACAAAGCATGTGAAGTTACCACTGATCTCTCCTTAGTGTCAATAATGTCAGCTGCAGTAACAAAATTCATCTATACATGGACACATCATGCAGAGCCAGAGCAGAATGGGAGTTATCAGACATTTATAGACCATATTGTTTGAGAAACTTGAAATTACTTGAAATGTTTCACTTACTCTAGGAAGAGGCTGAGCTGATAATTCTCTCTCATGTGTGCAGTACTTCTGTAATGAGAATAAAGAACTCTCTTTTGGGTAAAAAGCAAAAGAAATAAAAGTCTAAAATTGCAGGGTCTAGACATGGGTTAGAAATAACTATATTTGAGAAACTTTCTAATATTAATACTCACCAAATAGTGAGGGATGGTTTGATGACCAGGGTTGACATGAAGGGTAGAGCTGCAGCCCTTGTTTTTGATGGAGAAGCAACTATTTGAAATTTCTTCAGTAATTTTATGTGATTATTCCTATAACTTGTAGTCTAAGTTCAAGTGTGATTATGACTCTGTCTGTGAGAGTGCATGTTGATTCTAAGTGCAGGAGAATTCAAGTGGGCTGGCATTCATACATGGAGGCTAAATGGCTGGTGTCGAACTAACCTGGAACCTTTGATGTTTATATTGGATTTTTTTAAAAATAATGATTTCTGTTCCCTGCAGGAACTGTTCCTGCATAAGGCATGAACCATCACTCCTAAAGGAGAATCTATTTGAAATACTATGTTTTGTATCACCTAGGTGCCAAAAAACAGTAGATTATATTTAGTGGTAGAATTTCTGAGGAAGGACTACTGGCAAAATAAATATTTCACTGAAGCAACAAAGATCAGCTGTAGAGAGGAAGATGATGTGTTGAGGAGTAGCTGGAACACCTTTGTGGTTTTATGAAATGTAAAGATGTGTGGTAGCTCTCATAGGTTGGGTCTCTATACATGCTTGTATGCATTTCTTCCAGGAGTGCAAGGTCTCCTGAAAAAAGAAAGAAAAAATGCATGCTTGTAGCACAGTTCTTTATTTAGCAGCTGCTGTAGAAGGCTTTTGAAATCTTGAAATCTCATCAGTTGTGTGATAGAAATACCAAAAAGCTTAAGGTTTTTCCAATTGTTCAGTTCCTGGTTTAGGACAGTCTTTTCTCTATTGCTGCATGAAGAATTAATTGAAAAGATAACTGCCTATAGCACATGAGGAAAAACTGAAGTCATAAAATACGTGAAACCAGAATTTATAAATAAATAGAAAAACTTATTTCTGGAATTCTGCTTTGAGTTCATTCTTCTAATTTGGAGAGATAAGTTAATAAGACAAGAAAGTGATTTGATTTGTCCCTGTCCTTTTGAAAAGTTAAATGTTAGACCCAGCTTAAAGGTAGCACTGATAGGTTTTGAGCACGTGTCATCTTCCAAAGCTGACTTAATGAAATTGGAATTTAACTTATCCTCTGTTGTCACTCTGTAATAAAGACTGACACGTTACTGATAATTTCTTGCTGATACACCTCTTCTCACAGGGACAGACAAAGGGTAACCCTTATGCTGAAAACAAAGCTTTCAAATAGTTTGAGGTTTGGAGCTTTATTTGTAGCTTCTGATAAGAGTGTGAACCTTTTCACTGTACTGAGTGTGCTGTGAGTAGGTGACAGGGCAGTGTCAGTTTGAGTTATATCAGCACAACCCACCCAAGCAGTTCTAGTCTAAAGAGTCACATTAGAAATACAATGTAAATCACATTGATTAAAATCTAAAACGATTGATTGCTCTAGACCACTATCAAAATGCTTTATTGTGTGTTACAAGGTGCTTGAGTGTGTTTTAAGAAGTGATGAATATAACGGAAAAGCGCAGGAATAAGTTATTTGGGTTTCTTAACCAATATTCATGCTTTTCTCTTTGGCAGTATAAGAAACATTTGCTTGAATTATATGTTTGATAAGCTGAAGTTGAAGATGTGATCATTTACAGTAGGTTCACGGTTAATCTGCTGTCAATTGTCTTTGGGGAGCATAGAGTGACTTACCCAGGAGTTATTATGATTTACCAAAGCAGTCTGGTCGTTCTTTGTTGCACTCTCAGCCTCTCAGCACATCCTTACTTCGGGCACATTTGATTCACACACAGCTACTATTCATTAAAAAAATTTAAAAGACTAATTTTAGGCATAATTCCATGCATATCCCTCTTGAAAGTGCCCTTGCAATCAGGTAGCATACTAGCAATTAATAGAATGTTGAGCATGCCACCTGGTACTCAGAATTATAGATAACACTGTGACTGATATGCACATTTGTGCTCACATGTATCCGTTGACAAGCAGCTATCTAAGTTTCAATGAGAGGCATTAAAGAAAAATGCAGCACTTCTCAGGAAAGAGAAAATGTATTTAAAGTCTATTTTCTTTTGAGTATTCTTAATTTCATTAATGTACTCAAAGATGGAGATGCCTACACTTTCAGTTCCATTTCAATTCTAAGTCCTCTGGCATTGGATCTGGAAATGCATTTTAAGGCTTTAATTTATACTATTATATTAATTTAATATGAAGTAAACAAGGTTTTGGAAAACAACCAAAGCTATGATGGTATGTTTTAGGATCTAGGAACTATTTGGTTGACTGCCTTCCACTTAATTAAATTTAAAATGTGCATTTCTGTTATTTGCCCTCTAATTGGTACCTCTCTATTCCTCCTAAAGTATAACTGAAACTATTCTTTGACTTTGAACAAAGAATATATATACTATACTATACTATACTATATTTTGTCTATATACTGTACTATATTTTGTCTAGATGTGAATATACACACACACACACATATATATATATATATATTCAGAAATCCTCTATTACTTGAAATAACTTAAGATTCCATGTTGGGGAAGATCTGGTGCTTTAAATTGTCAGAGCACCAAAATGAGATTTGCAAATACTTAAGTTCAAGGTCTTGTTTTTTCCAGTCTTTTCTTCTCTGTTCTATAGATTACACATAAAGTCATCTATTTAGAGGGGGTTTTCTTTTCAGGAAACTGGAGATGTTTAACCCTTAATTTAACCCAGGATATCCTAACCTATGCCCATTAGACCAGTCCTGGAGGTTTCCTTTCCCCAAATGAGATGGTCTGCTAGGCTTGTGATTTTTCTGTCATTTTATTTTACTTGCAAAAGCAGGGAATGAAGGAAAATCTCACACATGCATCAGCATTTCAGAAAGTGTCTGATAATGTAGAGATAAAATCAAGTCAGGTCTGAAGGACTTTAAGGTGTGTGCAATGTGGGATAATTTTCTTACTTCCACAAGTGCTCCTTGGCATACTGTGTGCCACTGGACTGCGGGTAAACCTCAGGGTGCTATTTACACATAGGTCTTACTCTGCCACAGTGTAGAGTGAGCTTTTGGAGAATTTCTCTTTTGGTAGCCATCTGCTCAGTAATAGCCTTTTTCTTTCCACTTAGCTGGAAATGATTACCTGGCATACTTGACATTCATCTCAAGAACCCAACACCTTTTTGGTTCTGCTTAGCATCCCTTCTCCTGTGCTTTGCTCTTTTCATCTTATGTCAGATCTAATTTGGTGCAGATACCTTGTTTTAGATATCTTGGTAGGTAGGAGGTAGGTAACCTCATCTTAACAAAGGTTTTCCAGAAATCTCCTCTTTACCTAAGAGTTGTCAAGTACTTGTTAAAATGTACACTCAAGTGTCCTTTTAAGTTGCAATTTTCGTGTGATTTATTTCATGCTGTGTGAAAATTGCAACTTAAAAGATAAAGACAGGTGAAAGAAAAAGAAAGTTTAATAAGCTACGTCTGAAGTCCCATTGCATTGGTGCTTCAGAAGCCATTGCCACATAAGATTCATTTAGGGTTTTTTAAGAATTAATAGTAAATTCCTTTTTTTTTTTTAACACCAGATGTTGTAGTTCTGCAATGACATTTCCTGATTTTTAAGAACTATTTTGATATTGAGTATGCTAGCAATTGAAAAAAAAGGCATGAGAAGAGAAATAATTATTTTAATTTTCTTTTTAGTTGAAGTATTCTTTGCTGTTATTTGTTAGAGTAATAGATAAGCACTTTTTTAGATTTATTGATTAAAATATATATTGAAGGGGAATATTGCCTGAATTATTTTGCCTGGTGTTTTAAATGTAACACTTGGGAATTGGATCCTTAATCTAATATAATCTCAGATGGTTTCTGATGTGGGTGTTTAACAAACACGAAGAAGTTGCTTTGTTTTCACAGTCAAGTAAGTTGGTGGTTGATGGTGAATACGTTCGTGCCCCCCAGCTTGAGTAAGAGTCAGTAAAACAAAATATTCATTGTTTTCTTTGCATAATTGTGTAATGAATATTTCCTAAGTAACACCTTATAAAACCTCAGGCATTCTTGGATATATAGAGGAAAGAATTGTTTGCATTGTGTACAGTATTTCTGGAAACAGGTAGTTGTCTCTCCTTTATACTAACTGCCAGAGTTGCTCAGGGTGGGACATTAGACATGAAATGGAGCTGTAAGGATCAAATTGAGCCTAATTTGAGGAAAACCAAAGGGGAGGTAGGGTTGCAAACTCAGTCTTTCCAGAGCCAGTGAGGTGGCAGGTGGGAAGCAGAGCTGCTCGGGTCCTCAGCGTTGTGGCACCCACCTGTGAAGAGGAGGTCAGAGACCCCCAAGGATCCTGGAGCTCCTGGTGTTCCAAAGGCCTCACAACTTACAGCTTTGGAAATCTGTCTGTAATGCTCATAAAGAAAATATGCCCCGAGTCCTGAGCCTGGAAAATGCTGATGGTCTCCACCGTGTGTGGAGGACATGGGATGGGGGTTTTCTCTTGAGCAGAATAACAGGGAATTTCTTTAGATCATTATAATTTATTTCTTTTTTGCGTTTGTTTTAAAAAGTGATGTCAGTGGGCTCCTGGCTGTGCAAGGGTAGGGAGTTATTCAAGCTCTCTGAGCATTGGCAGTTGTAGTTACTTTCATTTGTGTATGACTTTCTCTCTGTGTCTGACCTGCATGAGTGTGGTTGAGACAGAATTCAGGAAGAGTGCTCAAGGAATAGCTGTCTCTCTTGCTACATTTATTTTATTCAGTAATTAAATCAAGCTTTTCTGTGGTCAAGGATTTTATAAGAGTAACATTGTCTGATACAGTTAATTTATGAACTGTTTACCTCACAAAATGTTTAAATTCAGGCCTAAATTAAGATCTAAGAGATGATTGTATTTTTTTTCTAAAAGACTTGTATTTTCTAAAATCTTTTTTTTTTAAATGTGCAGACATAGGCAGCAGCAATGTAAGTGCACAGCTTAAATACAATTCAGCATTTAAAGCTGAGCACTGAGCAAGCTAAATGCATGTTAAAATGTTACACAGATTCTTCCAAGGTTATGAGCATACATAGAAATTATTGTACTGGAACAGATCAATGATTCACCTAGTCCTGCTGAGAAGCACTGATGAAGCATGCCAAAACATAAATCAAGGACTCGATCAGGATTTCAGGTCTGTCACACAATGCTTAACCCAGCTGGAGACTTGGCAGCAGAGTGCAAATTATGGGTGACTGATCTCCCCCCACCTCCATCATCCTGCCCCACAGGAGGTCTCATTCCTTCATTGAGTTAAAGTCTCAGTGCCAGAAGGTACTTGCAAAAAAATCCCTCGTGGATCTGTGGTCTTCTGGGAGGCCACTGCTTGTGAGCCCTTGCTCTGTACTTGCAAGGTGGGACTGTGTGGCTGGGGTGCCTGTTAGAGCTACATCTGTGCCACAGGCCTTCTGTACTGACCTGCCTTCCTTCCCCAGAAGCCAAGGACATAGCTCCATAGTTCTAGTTCATATCTCTGCAAAGTCTTGTAAGATGGAAAAATGACAGCTTGTGTAGCTGTGGGCAGGGGGACAACATACAACAGAACTACAGTTCTGTTAAGGTCATTATGTGTTTCAGTTCTGCTAATAAATAAGCATTTGCCCCGTTCCTTGGAGGAAGATGCTCAAGTGGTGACTTCTGAACGGCAGAATGTGGCACTTACAGTGTGAAGTGTGTCTAGTGAAGGTGCAAATCAACCCCCACAGATCTGCTGTAGCCACAAGAAACAGGAATAGTCTTCATATGAGGCCCTGTCATGTGTAAACCAGTCTGATAATAGTTGGGTGTATGGTTGGTCATGAGCTTAGGACATACGTGAAGCATCTACAGTTTGGCAGCATCTATTCAGATGTGACAGAGCTGGTTCCTGAGTCGTCCATGGTGTGAGGGTTCTGAATCCTTCTTTGGGGAATGGAAGAGAAGGAATTTCCCTATCTTTGAGGCAATTAGGAGGAAACATGATTAACTTATTTAAAGCCTGACTGTGGTAGGTTGAGGAAATACAGAGGAAGCCATGTAGAAGCATTCCTGCAGGGCTACCCTATCCCTTTCAGGGGTGGGAAGTTCCTCAGTATTGAAGACGTGAGTGTTGTCAGTGATGATCTGAGTGGAGGTCACAGCATCCACAGAGTCCTCTGTTGGGCTCAACTGGAGTCCCTCATGAACAGCACATGTCCTGCTGTGGTCTCTGGCAGTGGCATGTTTGGTGAGTACCCAGCAGTACTATTGCTGATGTGTGTGGTTAGAGATCTCAGAGCAGGCACGTTCTGGTTCATTTAAATTTAAGTTGTTTGGGTTTCAAAGCTTCTTTGAAAGAGTAGGGTGAAATTAACCTGTTCATGAATGCCGGTGGAGAGATGCAGCCCAAGTGAATTTAAGTGTTGTTGACATACTTGTAGAAAATACTGGATTTTAGGTAAATTCCCCATTCTTCCACCAAGTACTACTTTTTTAAACTATATGTCTATGATATTGTTTCTTTAAATGCAATGTTTGACTGGTGGTGGTCAGACAGCATGGGATTTTAATGATTGAATATGGATACTTAGTTAAAGGTGGGTTTTGGTCTGAGAAAACTAAGTATTCTATTTAGCAGATTTACTTTTGAAATACCAGTGATATTCTCTTAATGCTTACTAGGACTTCAAAATTGTTTCCTGTGTAAAAATCAGTTATGATTGGGAACTATGAAATATAAAATAAAAATTCTAACCAGTGTATTTATAAGACACATAATCAGAGGTTTGGTATGACTTTACAAGATTGGATTGGATGGAATGTTAATTCTGGATTACGTTTACGAACTCATGTAGTGTTGAATAAGCCTGAGGTGCTGCGAAGAAGATTGAAGCACTCTATACAGATCTTCATATTATTGAAAATACGATTTTATGACAGAAAATGTCTTACAGAAGGTAGTAGCTTGATACATAGATTTCTTCAGCAATTTATGGCACGACTCAGTTTCCCAGCTCTTTTCTTTCTTGTCAGATTTTTTCCTGGCTTCAGCAGAGTTCTGGCTACATCTTGCACATAGCTAATTTTACAGATGGAGAACTGCCTTTTTTTTTTTTTTCCCCTTAGGGCATGATGAACAAAAGAGTTTTGATCTGTTTTTGAAACTGTATAAAAACAGCGCCTTCTGACTTTATATCTGCTCATCCAGTTGTAATGATAATTTTACTGCAGTGATCCTGCTATTTTAAATTGAAGAGGCAGGTGGATGTCAGTGATACACACCCAGCAGTAGATGTGGAGGAACAGTGTTGTCAGACACTACCCTGTGATTTTATTGGAAAAGTGGATGTAATTTATTGTTTGAGGAAAAGAAAGAAGCAAAATATTATTTTGAAGGTGAGCCAATTCATATATTCTTGGACATTACACAGACCACCCAGATCTGAAGCCATGTTTTATGTCTCTTAAATCTAAGTAGATTCAACTGAGCATTGAGCTGCCTGCCCGAGCCCAAGCGGAACACTTAGGAAAGGAAAAACCACCTTTTAATTTCCCTTTCTTTTCAGATCTTCCTTAGTGAAAGGCTTCACAGCAAATAAGTCTGATGAGTTTCTGGAGTAATGAATAAGAAGATCTGCTTATCAGAAGTGTGGTGTTCCTTGCTGAGAATTAAGTTTGCTTACTCTAGGTAATGGGCATGATTGTGCAGTACAGTCTCCTTCCAGCCATGTCTGTGTTACCACAGTATGGGCACAGCATTTAACAAATTGTATCCCTGAGGACAGGTACCTCTACTAGAGGACAGAACAAAACAAAACAAAAACAAAAACAACCCAAACCAAAACAAAAAAAAAAAAGTGTGTGTGTTTATTATATACGTGTATCATTGGTGACTTTGTTTCATAAAGGAATTTGACAAAATTAAATGAAATTCCACGCCTTTTCTGGCATGCCCTGTCGAATGGTAGGGTGGCCCCCCAGATGTTCTCCAGTTTAAAAAGCTCCAGTTTAAAAAAATATCAACAGGGGAAAAAAGGTAGGTTTCTCTGCTATTGGGAACCTCATTTAAGAATGAGAAAAATGTGAATGTCCCAAATTGTAATGCTTTACTGTTTCATTCTGCTCTTATCTGCAGATGAAATATGGTCTTCATAATGTTTGCTTTTATGTTGTGGTGGCTGCAGTCACTGACAGGCTCTTTCTGAGCTAACCTTGAGAAAAATTCTTTATCCAAATGATACCAAAGAACCAGCATCCAACAGCAAAAATTTTCCATTGTCGTATTTTCTGAAATTTTATTGAGACCCATCTTGGAGAAGTAAGTCAGTTTTTGCCAGTAAATCGTTCTTTTGACATGCATATATGAATTTATTCTTACAAACATTGATGTAAAAGCTGGTGTAATAATTCAGTTTTTGAACTAACACTGGGATCTGAGTAGTAATTTATAATGTACATTATATTTAGTTTATATAAACATCCACAGTTAGATTTTTGCATGAATGTATTATGGAGTGTGGGTTTTCTTTGTAAAGAACGTACAGCTCAAATAATCACAATTTATTAAAGCATTGATTGAGGAAATATGTGGCAAACAAACTATGGCAGTTTCTTCTGGCTTCATATTGTGGTGTTTCCTTGAATATTTTGCAGAAGAGGAGACACTGAATCTGTAGTGTCTCTGTTTAGAAAAATACTCATAAATTTTAGAACTGCTTGTTTAATGAGATTTTTAAGCAACAAATAGTGTGATTTTCAAATTCATCGTGGATTTAAATTTGAGCTGCTTTATGCTGGCAGAATGAGGCAATCTGAGGGCAAAAAAGGGTAAAAAAGTGATATATGAGAACCTCAATTTCAAAATATAATGGATTGAATTTAATATGTGACTTTTGAAATTCATATTGTGAACATATGTTAATAGAAACTTCCCACAAAAACAGATGATGAGATGTGAAAAAGATAAGAGTCAGGGAAAGTTTGTTTTTCTTAAGTGTATCTTTTTCAGGTTAGCCTTTTAACAGACATAATTTCTGTCAGGGGAGATAACTGTAAAACCTCATGGATTAGTCAAGTGAAATCCTGACCGTGTTTTGCCTGGTTTTTAAAGGAGGAAGGATGTTATCCACAGCACAGCCTTGTGTTTCTGCTGGTCTCTTTCCTAAGGAAGCTTTGAACCTTAGAGCCAGTTTTGGTCATATTTGTAAAAGCATAAAGGTGCCAAAGATACAGAAAATTCTGCTTTTTTCATAACAGCAAGCAGTTGTGCAGACAAGACAGCTGTGCTGGTGATCACAGGATGAACCCGGTCCTTTGTAGACCTCAGAGAAGCATGTGAGGGTGTTCCACTCATGGAATATGCTGGCTGTGCACATTTCCTGGAAGTCAGGCTCTGTGGATTTGTTTGCTCCTGGAAGAAATTGTTGGCTTAACTGTTAAAAAACCCAAAATATATTTAACCTAACAGGTTTTAAACAACTTTGCCACTCTCCTGTTGAAGTTGAATGGGCATGATGAAAAAACCTCATCTAATTTATAATAAAGAACATTTAAAGTCTTGTCTCTAAAAGGATAACTGTTTCACTCTTTTCAGTATAGATTATTTTTTAAAAGCTATTAATAGTAATAAAAGGAAAACTACATTTTTGAAAAAACAAAACCAAACTCTACCCTGGAAGGGGAAATAAGTTCAACAAGTTATGGTTTAATGTGCTGGCAAATTAGATAAAGTAGCAATAAAAATGCTCACTTGTGTGCAGATACTCCAAATCTGAGTTGTGTAAGACATGCCTTTGATGTATCAGAACAAAAAGTTGATGAATATTGTTTGACAAGAAGCTCAACATGTCCTGGCAATATGCCCATACATCCCAGAGAGCCAACCATCCAAAGCAGCGTGGGCAGCAGGGCGAGGCAGGGGATTCTGCCCCTCAGCTCTGCTCTGGTGCGATCTCACCTGCAGTGCTGTGTCCAGCTCTGGGGTCCCAGCACAGCAAAGATGTGGACCTGTTGGAGTGAATCCAGAGAAGAGTCATGAAGATGATCAGAGAGCTGGAGCACCTCTCCTGTGAAGACAGGCTGAGAGAGATGGGTTGTTCAGCTTGGAGAAGAGAAGGCTCCAGGGAGACCTTAGAGCACCTTACAGGGACTTTTTACAAGGGCTTGTAATGATAGGACAGGGGGGAATGGCTTTACACTGAAAGAGAATGGATTTAGTTAGATATTGGAAAGACATTCTTTATTATGAGAGTGGTGAGGCACTGGCACAAGTTTCCCAGGGAAGCTGTGGATGCCCCATCCCTGGACGTGTAGCAGGCCGGGTTAAATGGGGCTCTGAGCAACGTGGTTTAGTGGAAGGTGTCCCTGCCTATAATAGAGGAGTACAAACTAGATAAGCTTTAAGGTACCTTCAGATACAAACCATTCTTTAATTCTATGATTGTTAATTTTTAGTTTAAATTAATTTGGGACACAATTTCAGTAAAACTTTTAGCCATGTTTGTAACCATGCAAATTCTGTATTGATGGAACAGCAGGAAAAAAACATGTACAAGCCTCAAAAAGCAAACTGGGTAATATTAATGTCTGGTAAGAGAGTCTGAATCCTCCAGGAAGATAATATAAAAGAGAATATAAAAGATGTCTTTTCTCCAGGGTCTCTCTCTCCAGGTTCAATATACAAAACACCAGCAGATTTGTACACACTGTTCTTCTGTGAAAAGCTCTCCTGGCAAACCAATAGGTTTAATGAAGAGGTGCAGCTTTACTCTGTGTTTTTATTTTACGAGGTGCAGCTTTACTCTGTGTTTTTATTTTACTCCTACACAGCCTCTTGCATCTTCATGAGCCTTCCATGTGAGGAAAGGTTTCTGCAGCCCCTGTTACCCTGTTATTTGCAAGGCATAAGAAGGTCTGGAACGGAGTCTAGATCAAACTGTATCATTTTATCAAGAGAGAGATACAGTGTATGTGACCAAGTGCTCTGTGGAGCCTCTATGACTTGATCTCATAAATATTCTGAAGCTTCAAGGCACATGCTGCTTTGTCAAGGTTGTAGCTACAGGGTTCGTTAGTTGTCTGGATATGAGTGTGGCTTGCCTCTGTCAAGAAGTCTTAATTCTGGAATATTTGCTGTGATAATAGGAATATACAACATTCTGGAGGATAACCTTCCAGACAAGATCCTTTAAATAATGTAATTCGGTGCACATTATAAACAAACATCAAAAAAACCTCTATGGAAACTTTTTCTGAAACACCATTGGAAGTACTTATGCTATTCGTGGTGCAGATTGCTTGTAATCAACTTTCCTCTGCTCCTTATATACTAAACTTCTTGTGCGTGTTTTCTTCTGGCCCATAGGGATGGATCATCAATCCAAAAATGAGAAAAGAATTAATAATGAAGTACTCTTACTAGGATTTGACATGATAAGACAGGCATTGGTTACTTTGTCCTTTCTGCCAATTTCAGATGCATCTGCATGTTCTGCAAGATGTGGCCATTAAAGAGGACATGGCTCTAGGGCATTTAGACCTTAGCATTACTAGTAGGATTAGCAATATAGCTGAAGTGTTCTTCCTACTGGAGTCCAAAGTGATATTCCAGACTGCAGTGTGACCCCCAAAACTCACTTGGCTGCATTCCCCAGGTCAATTTTTCGCAAGCACATTATGAAACACATTCATTTCTGAATGCCATATAATGTTGTTTTGTAAGCTAACAATGCACATATTTTTATGTATTTTGAAATGCATTTATGAAAGAAGTAGTTATACTTAAAATACAGAACAAATAAGTGAATATAAAAAAACTTAAAACATCCTAAATCCCCAGACTCCACCCTTTGCTCCATCATAGATAAATCAGCAATGTAAAATTGTTGTTTTTCTCTAGAACAAAAGTTTCACAGCTGTATTTAAAAGTATGCTGATGAAAAGTGATTCATAAGGTGAAGTAATCATTTTTATACAGTGCATTTGGCAGACTCCAGGCAAATTACACCATAAAAGAAATATTATATTTGACAGCAAACTGTTAGCAATGTGAAATTTGAGAATGAAAACTATCTGAAGATTTTCTTATGACGATACTGCTCTCTGATGGTACTCTGCTTTTCTTACCCAATTGTGGTATGTGTTTTTTCCATCTTTGTGAATTTAAGCTGTAGATAAATTTCTAACCTCTTCTATTGTGAATTAATTCATGTTTGTTTGGTTTATACGTAATTGGATTACATCTAATTGCTCCAAATTGTTTGCTACGTATAATTCTTACAAGCTAAATATAAAAGTAATTAAACTTATAAAGTTTTGGGCTACCCTACAGATTTTTAAATTACATTCATTTTGTCTATCAAATTTTCATTTGAAAAGAGCATGTGTGATTCACCAAACTGCTATGTACATAATGCTAGATGACTTAAAACTGTAACAAATAATTGCAAGGACTTAACAGAATGGGATAAACCCCTTTATTCCCTTTGGCATGAGTGACTTGGGAGCAAAAGGTTATGACCTACAGGGTCAAGAATACTGTGTGGAGTTTTTGAGGGTAGTATATTTATCAGACAATCCTGTTCAGGCACTGCTTTTCCACTGAAGCTGTCCTGGTGCTCTGCAATTAGTGGACACTAGTTACCAGGGATGTTAATGCTCCTTCTGGGCTTTGTTTGTTTTGTTGATTGTATAGAGTACTGATTAGGGCTTCTGAATGTGGAATTCACTTGCAAGTGATGTATTTTGTATCTCTAGGATGTGTTCCAGCTGTTTTGGTTTGCTTTGGGTTTTTTTATCCTAGGAAATCATGGTTTCAGATAGCAGCCAAAGTAGCAAACTTTGAGAAGTTATAAGCAGTTCTTCTTAATAAATATTTCTTCTTAGGTTGAGAGAATTTAGTTTTCTATCTGTCATGAATTTTATTTCTGTTTTTATTATCCTTCTCAAAAAAAAATCCAGTGTGTTACTTTTTTAGGAAATAAATGAAAATTTCATCAAGGATTTATAAGAACCTATTGAATAAAGTTAGAAGTGAGGATGTCACTACATCTGTGTATTCTAGGAAACCCGTGGGATATTTTACAAAAGAATGTGCCCTTGCTTAAGCTTCTCATTCAGAAATTAAACCCCTATTGATACATGGAAACAGACTCCTATTCATATGTTCCATATGATTTGTAGCATCCTAATCCTTGCCATGAATCCTTTCCTTATTCTAAGCATTGTAGACTGAAACACATCAATTCAAAACATGGCTTCTTCACTTTTTTTTTTTTTAAATGTCAGCTCTTGGTTGAATACAGTTCTAATCATCTCTTTTCACAAGTGCTGGGGGTTTCCTAAGTCCTGTTGAGGAGTAGTTTATTTTCAGTTATTTAAAAACTTGTCTTCTGTGCATATAGTAAAATTTACCATGACTCTGCACATTCATGCAACTGCCTAATTTCATAAACCTTCAATTTCTTCCACTTCTACTAGTGCTTATACTTTTCTCAGTGTATTTTGGGTGAAACATGTAAAATACTACCATTTTTTAAAAATGTTGTATTTCTAGTAGCCAGTAGAAAATAATGAATTTATTTAAACTTTAGCAACTAATAGGTAGATTAAAAGACCATGCAGCTGCTACGTCGTGCCTGGATTACATACTTGTTAATAACTTCCTTGACTTCAACATAGTTTTGTTGAACTGTGGTTGCCATACTAAAGTAAAACTTTTGTTGTAGTTTTTTGCTGGATTACAAGTAAAATTCTGATAATAATAATTTTTACCCCAGCTGGTTAGCACTTTTAACTTTATTATAAACAATTAAATGATATAGGTCCAAGAATTACCATCTGCCATACAAAGTTAGGAACACTGTTCACATAACGTTGGTGAGTATATTAAAGTAGTAAAAAAACATCATGCCACTAGAACTTGCATACCTCTCCACTTAATGACTGCAAATTAAAAATTAAGCAGCCTTGTCTAATCTGCTTTCATGGCTTTGCAGTGTCCAGAGCAGTCCATGAGTCAGCATCAGGTGCAGTTAGAAAAAAGACATGTTCTGGCTTAAGAAGAGATAGATGGAGGAATGTAATCCCCTGAAGAAAACACTCCAAATGTCCTGGCTATTACTCTGAACTTTTTCACTGGAAAGCTGTCAGAGCTGAAGGAACAGTTCATGGTTCAAATCTTTTGTCTGCTGATTTTCTTCCTTTCCTGTTAAAATGTGTAGTATTAGTAGGTCAAGTGGGCCAAAAATTTCCTTTGCATATTACACTCTTTCTTTATTTTTCCATATTTAGTTTGGTGCTGGAATTAAGGGGACGTGTCATTGGCAATCCCTGTTTATTTATTCTTACTAGAGCCTTATTAAGGCTACACATCTCAGAAGCAAGACAGAGACATAATATCTCTCCTGAAGCACTTTGTACAAGAAAACTCAGAGGAAAAGGAGAGAGGGGTGGTGAGCTTGACTGGGTGGGTACCTGCACAGCCCACAGTTTCATATGGAGTCCTTGGTCTACCAGTCACACTTGACATTGTTTCTTACAAAATACTGACTTTGAAAAAAGTGTCTGGCAGAGACCAGTGGAACAGTTAATTCCAGTTGGCTGCACATTTGTATCAAACACAGAAGTAGTGGCAGATGTATTTTCTGGCCCTCCTGCAGCTGCCTCACAGTTGTGTTCCACAGCCAAGCACGTTGTGTCACTTCTCCAGTTGTGGATTTTGTCCATGTGGCTTTATTTACCTGGTGGTGCCTCTTCTTTGGGCTGATAACTGACAAGCACTGGATAACACCTTTACTTTTTCTTCATGAAGTTAAGCTCCAAAACTGACCTTTACTTTTGGTAACAAACACAGTTTATCACCTTCTGTTCCCAGGCCTGCTGGGATTGCAGCCACATGAAGGTTTGTTGGCAAAACCATTTTTATATGGCTTTATATTTTCAATAACAAAGTGTGTTGAGCTTGCTGGCTAAATGTAAAATGAAGGCAAGATTAATTTTATTTTAGGAGGACAAATGGTTACATTTGTGACTAGAACATTAAAAGTGAATGAAAATTTCAATACGGAAAAGGTGAATTCAAAGTTAAAATCTGATTTTCTTGCTCTTGTTTACTATTTTTGACGGTTTTTTCAGCTGAAGGAACCAAGGGTTGGCTGTGGGCTGATGTCTTCTGGTTTCTCATTCACTGCAGTGATACTTCGTTGTCAAGGACAAAGGAACTCTTAGAACAGCTTTAGAGAATCTCCACTTTCTGTTGCCCCCTTAATAAGGTTATGCAGTTGGTTTAAATTTTGGATATGTGAGGACATATATGTTAAGTGTTGACTCTATTTTTCAGTCTTTTAATTTAGAATAAAAAGACTTGAAGTCATGAGAGATTGTCTTATTTTCTCCCCATTCATGCCAATTATCTGGCTTTTATTTTTCTTTAAAGTTTTCAGTAATGGAGAGTCCATGGCATCCTTAAGCAATCTATTCTTAGCCATTTTTTGGATAAGAGTTTTACAGAGTCTAATTGAATATATCTTGATACAAATTTGGTCTATTCCTTCTTCTCTTATCAACAAACACGAGAAAAACAGATTATTTGCTTTACTTGGTTGCAAACTTTAGTAACAAAGACTTACCACATACTGCTATATTTTCTCCCCCTCGTCTCCCTCTACCCTATTCCCCTTTGTGACACACAAGACAATTTATTTCAGCTGATAAAGCTTGATAAATACAATAGAGCAAGACAATTCAGTGTTTTGCAAGTTGTAGCCTTCCTTTTGCATCCCAAATCAGATTCTGCTTTTTAATGCTTCACAGTTCTTATCCTGTATTTGTGTAGTTGATTGTCTCTACATATATATAATGCACATACAGTTGATGAACAGCATCCTGTTTTTTTTTTTTCTGCGCCAATCTCTTACACTTCATAAAATCATAGAATCACAGAATGGTTTGGGTTGAAAAGAGCCTTAAAGATCATTTAGTTTCTGTCTCCCTGCCATGGACAAGGACACTTTCCACTAAACCAGGTTGCTCGGAGCCCCATCCAACCTGACCTTGAATGCTTCCAGGGATGAGGCATCCACAGCTTCTCTGGGCAACTTGTAACAGTGTCTTACCGTGCTCAGTATAAATTTACTACCTCTTGTTCTAAGACTAAATGTCTTTCTAAAAAGTCTCCCTCTGGTTCTCTTGTAACCCCTTTAGGTATTAGAAGGTGATATAAGGTCTCTCCAAAGTCTTCTCCAGGCTGAATAATGCCAAGTCTCTCAGCCTGTTTTAGCAGCCCTTGTAGCCCTTTTCTGCTCAGTATTATCTGCAGATGTAATAGGCATGCACTTTTTTCTCTGTCACCGCTCTCACTACTGAAATTACTGAGTAGCAGACATCCAGAATTGGACCTTGTGGAGTAGCACTTAGTATGTCCTTCCCGTTTTTCAGGAAGCTGTTGACAACTGCTCTTGTCTAACCAGTTTTGTATTCATTCTAGATATCTTCTATTAGATATGTTTCTGTGGTTGTTTTTATAAGAAAATGTCACATGCTCTAGGTCCAAAGCCTGAATTAAGTCAATAGCATATGACACATACTGCTTTGCATTCCTAGTCACAGAACGAGACCCAGTGTTGTAAGGATTTTTTTTTTTTAATAAGTGTGTGTTCATTGTTAGTTATGTCCTCGTGATTGTCTTCCAGGTGCTTACAGGGTCTGTTTATGTACAACCTTCCTCCTTAGGAAGCCAGTTCAATTGCAGTTTTGTCTAATTCCTCCTTTCCCAGACAGTAGCACTGTCTTTTCTAAAAATAACTAAACATCCCACAATTCTGTAGCTTTCTCACTATTGAGGTCACTTCAGTGGCTCACAATCAGTCTGTACCTGCCCTTCTCTAGGAATGCCCAGAAAATTCAGATTATGGTACATACTTTGTAGCTGACAAAAACAGATGTAGTATATTTACAAAGTGAAATAATTGTGGGGAGTTTTAGTGATCTCCTAAAGGATTCCAACAGCATTTAACTTCCCAGCAATAATTTTTGGAAGATTATTTTTATAAATACCATGTTCTTGTTTAAATTAGTTAACCGAAGCAAGTATTCAGTACAACATAATTAATTTTATTTTTCTTAATTTTTTTTTGAGGAAATCTTGTTTTATCTGGATAATTATATACATTCTTGGTATGGAGTTCATTTTTTCTTAAAATTTGTTTTTTGAAAAAATCAGAATTGGAAGTATTACAGAAGTTCAGAAGCCACATTTATGTCATTATAAGAAGAAGAAGAAAGGACAGGAATTGTCCATCACAGAAGTGACACATCCTCCCTCTGACTGTGACCTGTAGGCCTGGGCTTTCTGTCAGGTCACTCCAGGTCTCATGACCAGTCTCTCAAGTTGGTCTTTTTTGGGTTTTTTTGGTGATGCAACTTTCTATTCCGAATACTGCACCTGGATATGCAGCACTAAAAATACGATCTAATTGACCAACACTGTAGTAATTTAAAATAAAACTGTTATGTTAGAGTAAAATGTGGTCTCTTGCTAAAGTATAAGCCAGCAAGGGAGTTACTCAGGAGTGAATTTCTGTGGTTGCACTGAAATTTGGTTTTCAAAATAGTGTTTTCTTGATGCTGTGCGCAAAAACGTTATTCCCTCTGTGGATCTTCCAGATTTTACATTTTAATGTAATTTCAAGACTTCCCGTGGTACTTACAAGCATCAGAGGCAAACACCACAGCATTCATCTTGGAGGTGTGGGTGTGAACTCTAGGCCAGCAGGTAAATCTGCAATGGGCAGTCATCATCACAAAGAAATAGCAGCTGAATTTCAACAAACTTTGCAACATGGTAATTTAGTTTGTGTGTAACAACGAGCTGATGTCGTCCTAATGCTTATGGTTAAATACTTGTAATAGTCTTGATGATTTTGGCAACATTCTGCATTATATTAATTAAGAATATTTCTGAATAATAGAGTCAAGATCTCAATTCAAGTCAATGTACTAAAAATAACTCACTGATCTTCACTCTCTATCCTAGCCCAGCAATGTCCTGGGCACATTCAGAATGATTGCTAATTTCTTTAAAACATTTTTAAAGCTTTTCATTTCATTATATATTTATTGTGATCTTATATTTTATTTAATATCAGAGATAGAGTTAATAAATATAAAAATATAAATGGATTTTCTCCTTTTAATCATATTTTCCCCAAATTGAAACAAAACAAACAGCCAAACCTTTCTCTCAAATCCAATTACAGGATCATTTGGGAAAATCAAATGTTGTATCTGTTTCTCTTGAATGCTTGAATTAATCGTTCAGTGAGAGAGCTTTAGCTCACTGAAATTTCGAATCATTTGCAAATAGCATTAAGTATGTTTACAGAAAACAGTTTCAAGAAATTGAGCCTCTTGTTTTTTCTTTTCTCTTTATTTTTTTTTTCCAATTGCAGAGAGCCAGTAAAAAAAGCCAGAGGAAAATTTGTCAGTAGATAAACTTAGCACAGGTCCCCTTCTAAAATAGAATCACCGCAGGTGCCACTATTATTTACTAATGAGCAAAACCCGTTGTGGTTCTAAGATGAGCTGTTTTTTAATCTTGTAACAGCATGTCCCTTTAGTGACTGACTCATTGTTCCAACAACAATGAGACGGCATCAGTGCAGCCCTGGCTCCAGAGGTGGACGTGGGTTTGTACACGTGTCAAGGTACATTTCTCTGTGTCCTCATGCCTCTAGAGACGATTTGACTTCCCATCTTCGTGTCTCCAGGGGCTTTTTCCATTTCCTATTTTTGTTCTGTGCCTGATTTGGAGAGAGTGTTTGGGTTTTGCTTTAACAGAAGGTTGCTGTGTTTTGTTAAAATGCTTGTAAGGAAAAGGTCAAAATTGGATTGTGGAAAAATTACAGCACTTAGCAAAATTCTACAAACCATTTGAACTAAGCAGATAAATACTTAGCTTCATTGTTTAGTTGGCTTTTTAAATTGCTTGGAGAACTGTATTCAGCTCTGAAGTTCTCAGCACAGGAAGGACATGGACTTGTTGGAGCAGGTTCAGAGGAGGCCATGAAGATGATCAGAGGGCTGAAACACTTTCCTATGACAAGCTGAGTTGGGGTTGTTCAGCCAGGAGAAGAGAGGGCTCCTGGGAGACCTTAGAGCACCTTCCAGTACCTGAAGGAGATTGATAAAAAAGGTGGGGACAGACTTCTTAATAGAACTTGTAGTGACAGGGCAAGGATTCATGTTTTCAGACTAAAAGGGTAGATTTAGACTGGATATGAGAAAGAAATTTATTATTATGAGGGTGGTGAGATACTGGCAGAAGTTGCCCAGGAAGGTGGTAGATATCCCATCACTGAAAACATTCATGGGTAGATATCCCATCGCTGAAAACATTCAAAGCCAGGCTGGATTGGGCTCTGAGCAACCTGATCCAGTGGAGGGTGTCCCTGCCCATGGCTGGGGTATTGGACTAGAGGATCTTTAAAGGGTTCTATGTTGGCTTCTTCTATTAGCTGTGCGAGGCAGTGGCTGTGATGAAGGATTTTGAGATGGGAACGTGGCCACCCATCCGGATGATGGAATGATTCAGTTGTTGCTCCTGAGCCCACAGCACAGTATTGTTGGTACAAAATGATATGGAACATCTGCATCCAGCTAAAATAACAAAATTTTTTTGTTGTTGTTTTCAAGATCTTGTGAGATAATTCCACTTACTGAAATTGCAGTTATTTGCACATTTCAGAAAATGCTAATGTCTGAAGAAATGAGAGTGTTGTAAGTAGTAGGATAATTAACATCACTAGAAATGTGATTTCAATTTGACAGTAACGCAGAAAACTTGATTAACAATCAGATGTGAAATGTTGATTGATAGCAGCTTTGGTTTACAACTCTGAATCCAGTATTGTAATTTAACTTCAATAGAAACAGCTTTCTTTTCAATTGCAGTGTCACATTCTTCACAGAACTGTAGAATTTTTGTTCTAAAATGTAATTCTCTGGATTTACATGAGAGCTTAATGGGACCATGGGTCACTGTTGACTACATGGCTTGTCATTTCCATGCACCTTTTCTTTCCAAGTGCTGCAAATGATGCATTCAACTTAGGTTAAGGAAAAAATAGTGTACATCCTACACAGTGCTAATCTCACTCTTCTCCTTGAATGTTGCCCCTACTTACTCTTTCTTTGTTAATTTATTGTTTTACAAAATATGGTTTTATATTCACTGCACGCGATGGTTGCAAAACCATGGCCTTTTCAAAAGATCATTTTATACTTCAGGCACAACTAAAAGAAATGCCAGGGATAGATTCTTTAATGTTTTAGTTACACACGCAAAAGTTAACTATCTGATTTGGAAACACGTATTATGAGATGTTTGAGTGAATTTTGATCCTGGCTACATTTGCACATTTAAAAATGTACATTTTAAAATGCACATTTAAAAGTTAATTATCTGATTTGGAAACAAAAGTTATGAGACTTTTGACTGAATTTTGGTCCTGGCTAAATTTGCACATTTAAAAGTTTGAAGTATAAGTTTTATAAGCTACAACTCCTCTGATTTCAATTATTTTTAATGTGATTTCTGAACATGTTTTCCCAAAGTTGCATGTTACCCATGGGGTACAAGATTAGACTTTTTGCTTGTAATTGCACCGTGTAATTTTTTCATATTTCTGGCTTGAATAGGTAAGACCTGTGTGTAAAGATAGAAAGAAAATACATGTTTAATCTAAAAAAGGGGAAATTCAGAGAAGAGAGAATCTGGGTATGAATAATTTTTTCCCATAGATTTACCTCGGGATTTTCTCTGTGCAATTATTTTTTAAGAAAAAGAAATGAGTTTTTGAGAATAAGGTTTGAAGGACAGTTAGGGGAAATGTGAGAGAGCAGCTCAACTTGTAGGAAGAAAGGGCAAAAGGGAAGATGGAAAAGGAAGAAGAGAAATGGATACAGAAGACATCTCAGAAAAATGGCAGTTGTTGCTGTTGACTTTTAACACTGGGGAGAGGATGAGGAATGAATCATTTAAGATCATCGACTCTACCTGAAAAACAGAAGGAGGGAGCTGTAGTAACCTCTCTAAGCAACTTAAAACAGAAAACAGATTGTCCTCTAGAGATCAGCATAGGTCACAAAGTACTGTAGATAGCCTTTAATTCCTAAAAGCAAGGGATTTAATAGAGGTATAGCTGGCATGTTCAGACACAGCCACATTTCATCACTGTGATCCTCCCTTCTCCATAAAGAAGAGACCTTAACCTGGAAACGTGGTCCTCCCGACCAATCTTCACAGGCAGAGGTACAGCAGTAAAATGCTAACACATGTCCTGTGCTTGAAGTGCTTCCTTCCCACGTGGCCATAATGAGAGCTCTGCATATAGGAGTTTCTAATTTACTCTTACCCTGAAGGATAACATAAGCACTGTGGGGACATGGCATGTTGTTACTACTGTGAGGTGCTTTCTGCTTACCATTTCCATGGGTGAAAAGTGGCGTTCCCTCAGAAGGTTTCTTGTCTGGTGTATATCAGTTGGTCACAGAGATATCTTGAGAAGAGCTATGACAAGGCATACTAATAAAAAAACCCAAAACAAACATACTAATAAAAACCCCCAAAATATAATTGCTGGCATCCAGCCTTACAGTTCAGTGTGGGAAATTCTTCCTGCAGGATGGAGAGAGAATACAGTTAACTCATACATAGCACCTCTTTACATGTACAAGCATCATTATAGTCAGTTCGTATCTTGTTGGAAGTATAGTTTGTATCAAGCCTTGGCTCTATTCCACTTTTGCTGTTTTCTTTATGAAAAAATAAATGTGTGTGGCCGTAAGTTAAATTTATCTTATAAATATGCACTATTAAAATTGACTCTATTTGCTCACATGCCAGAATAGTCCCAGCAGGGGAATTTTGAGAACCCAAATTTATTGCTTTGGCTCCTTGATTCATCTGCTCTTTCAGCTCCAATCAGGTCTCTGGCCAAACACAAGCTGGAACAGAGTAGAGCATTTCTGCTGTGTGATCAGGTACATGGTGCCAGCAGGGACAGCTGGCAAAGTCACTGGTGCTCTTGGCTTTGTACCAGGGACAATCCCCATCTGATGGGAAAATGTAGCCAAATTATGCCCTGTTTAAATTACTGCTTCCTGGGCAAAAAGCAGTGTTGCCCTCCTGCAGTATGGGATTTGGTCCCTGGGATATTCAGGGTGGTGGAAAACATAAAGTAGTAGAATTTGGTTTGGTTTGGAAGGAACCTAAACGATCATCATGGGCCGGGACACCTTCCACTAGACGAGGTTGTTCAAAGACCTGTCCAACACTGCCAGGCATCCACAGCTTCTCTGAGCAACCTGTGCCTCATCACCCTCACAGTGAAGAGTTTCTCCCTACTATCTAATCTAAACCTGCCCTCTCAGTTTAAAGCCTTGCCCTGTTTTCCTATGCCTTTGCAGGAAGGTAAGTGAGCTAGACTAAAGCCATACAACTCTGATGCCGTATAACTCTTAGCCCAGGCTTTGCAAGTTGAATAGTGCCCTAAATTTACTCCCTTGAAATTCACTATTTAGATTTTTCTCGTCCCAGGGGTGTCTGCAGTACTGGGCACATGTAATGCATTGTGCTAGGCTCATTTGCAGCTTGAGTGGCTCATGGGGGTCAGCAGCAGAGTGCAGGCTTTTTCAGCCCTTGAGCAATGAAGCATTAAGTAAAAGTTATTATAACCAATTAGCGGTGGCATTATTATTACC
The DNA here is from genome assembly GCA_013397395.1 of Sinosuthora webbiana. Lineage (NCBI taxonomy): Eukaryota > Metazoa > Chordata > Aves > Passeriformes > Sylviidae > Sinosuthora > Sinosuthora webbiana. Next base: position 1,748,462 of record VXBN01002398.1, read on the forward strand.
AATTAGTGGCTGTATGAAGCAAATCATTACTCTTCGTTCAGTTGTTAGCCGCCAGGTGTTCATGAAACGTGCCATGTACAGCCAGTGTTGTACCTCAGCAGTCTCTGTTGAGGCCAGTTGCTGAATTTGTGATGTCTCTCTGCAAGGGGCTTGTGACAACCTCCCCTCCCACCTCCTCCCAAAAGAAAAAAGAAAAAAAAAGGTGTTTGAAGTCAGTGTGTAGGGCTTTTTTGGTTGCTGCCAGTGTTGTGTACCTAGTTACCTAGTGAGGGAGTAAAAAAGGTCATTTTAATCTCTAGACTGGCATTCTGAAACCTTAAATATGGTGAATTCATGATTCATGCTGTAAAGCAAAAAATTAGAATTCCAGTTTTGTTGTTGACTGCCTCTTCATTCATAAGAGGAAAATGGCCATGCCAGAGAAGGGGAGTTACAATGCAAATTACTCTTGACTGCAAGTATTGTTTTTCTAGGACTCCTGTTTATAAAACCCTTAATAAACAATATTTCCACACACCCATTAGTTTTGCAGTATGGCTTTACAGAAGGCAGTTTAGACAGCAAGAAACATTAATTAAATTTTATTTAGGAGCTTGATTGCACTTTTTACTTTTTTAAAAATTAAATAGGGTGTTAAGGGGGAAAAAATTCTAATTGTGTCTTTAGTGTCACTTCCTTACTGACCTATGTATTTAACTTTGATGCATTTTTCAGGGAGATTCATAGCTGTAGCTCCAAATACACAGAACAACTAAAAAATACAAAAAGTAAGCATAGCTAATAAAATTCCAATACACTAAATACTTTCTGCATAAAGTTGACCTTTTTTGTGTAATTGGAATATGCATTAGAAATATTTTTTGTTTCTTGGAGAAAAGAAGTAGGGGGTTGAAGTGCTGTTTTCTCTTTTGGTGATTCAGATGTCTTCCGATTTTCAATATTAGTGAAGAAAAGATTTTTGACATTTTCTTTGAGGTCACTTTAAAGGGAATGAATTGTAGGACACCATCCATCAGGGTGCTTTGAGCAAAGCTGGGCAGGGACATCTGGTGGTGCAGTAAAGGAATCATTGAACACTTGCGACTGGAAGTGCAGTTGCATTGGAATGATTAAGGAGAAAATATAATTATGGTCATACTGCGATTACTTTTCTGTTCTGATATTATTCTAGAAACACTTACATGCCTGTTTAGATTGCAGTTTGTGTATGGTTTTAATTTATTGGAAAAGTACAAACTAAAGCCCTATTCATGAGCTGGCAGCTTGCAGGCGTAATGTGTTGGACACCCTTCATTCAAAGGGAATTTAACCTACAGTCAGCTGCAGGTTTAAAATCAAACTTATAAAACTGGACCTTGGTTCTGTGGATGGAGTGGGGTATATGTTAAACCTGTGCATTTGGACTCTGGACTTCTGCCAGTGATTCACTGTGATCTCTGGGCTAAGCTCATTCGAGTTGTTTCAGTCCATCGTTTAGTTTTCAACTCATCTTTGAGTCCATCATTCTGTAAAAGTGCTGTGATAGTGTTTCAGCTTCTGAATTGTATGTTTGGATAAAGAATCACAAATAAAATTACTACATATCTTTGGTTTCAAAGTTCTATGTTAATTAAAGATACAATGAGCAATTTTATTTGTATATATTTACCTTGAACCCCTATAGATCATAAATATGTGAACAATATTTTAACTGGGGTCATTTTAAAAGACAAATTCTTTGCAATGATTTTTGTGGTGCCATGTGTAACTACAGATGCTAACAAAACCAAGTCCTTGGAAACATACGTGTTGAAGGTCATAACCTTGGGAGGAATTTCCCAGGAGTGTTTAGTGCTGTGATGCCTTGCCACCAGCTCTGCACCATGCACTCCCCTGCCAGGAAAAGCGAGAGTTTATTCATTTGTGAAAGTCTTTGATCTTCATATGTTTTTCCTGCTGTTCACGTGTATCCAGCCATTGCTAGTACATGTTGACCATGCATCGAGCCTTCTGGAAGATGGTATCACCTGCTCTTGAAGGGTGTGGACACAGCACTTCCAGGGACAATGTGGTTTCTGCAGGTGGAAGGCAAAGGGTTTTTGTCATCTGCTTCCATTTACAAAGCTTTTGCAACTGTTGTTCTGTCTTCCCTTAGAGTAGGTATGCTCTTGAAATGGTGGTGTTGATAAGTTACTGGTTTGGGCTTTGTGTATTGTGTCAGGAATGCATTTTTACCATCATGTATTTCCCATACAATTCTATAAAAAGAAAAGGGGAGAAAACACAAGTATTTCCTCTCTTCTATGATACCACCATGGTTTTTCAGGAGGAATCGGTAGCAGCTGCAAGCTTTAGCTCCTTTCATTATATCCTGGACAAAAAAAAAAGTCAGTAATGTAAATGTTTCATAGCCAAATATGGGCTTCTTGCTGTGGTCATTCTTCTATAAGGAACCCTATAACTGGTATGAACAGATACAGATATAAATATATAGGTATAAGTATAGGTATATATATACCATCAAGCTCAGAATCAGAGCAGTCAAGGACTGTATAATTGAAAGACTGGGACTTTCAGATTAAGAGTCTTCTTAAAATAAGAAGCTGCAGAGATCAGCACTTTGCAAAGTACAGTTTATCTCAAAGTCAGAGAAAGTATTCCCTGCAACTTTTCACAACAAGGGTGGGTGTTTCATTGAGATCCAACCCTCCTTTCTCTCCTTGCAGTAAAACTTCTGTTTTGTTAAACTCATCATGACTACATTTCCATAAAGCAACAGTTCTTTGTCATCTTGCATTGTTGCCCTGGTGGTTCCATCCTTTAAAAATTTCTCCACTCTTGGTTTGGATAAAAAAGAGAAACACTGGCATTTGATGCTGTGTCCTTTGTTTCAGAGATGTCCCAAGGCTATGGTGACAACTGGGAATCAAGGATAGCCACAGAGTTGTTGCAAACATGCTGGTTTTTGTTAATGAAAAGCTGGTGTTCCTCTGCAGCCCTTCTATGCCATATTTAATTTGTAGCACTTTCTATTGCCAGCAGCCCATTATAGAGGAATCTGTTGTTTTTGTCTTTCAGGTGCAAAGATGGCTTGAAAGGATTTACATACTCTGCGCTAAAGTAAGTAAAGTTTCTGTGACTGTGTAAGACAAGATTTTGAGGAACCATGCACAGTGGCAGCTGCATTGTAAGAAAAATCATGCTGCTCTAAAATTTTTCCAGCTTTTGGGTGTACAAAATATTTTGAAGAAGGCATAATCATAAAATCCTTTGGGTTGGAAAAGACTTCTAAGATCATTCAGTCCAGCCTTTTTAACTCAACACTGCCAGGTCCACCACTAGGCCATGTCCCCAAGTGCCACATCTTCATGTCTTTTAAATACTTCCAGGGACAGTGACTCCACTACTTCCTGGGCAGCCTGCTCCAGTGCTTGACAATCATTTCAGTGAAGAAATTTTTCCAATATCCAATCTAAACTCCCCTGGTGCAGCTTGAGGCGGTTTCTTGTTGTTTGCTGGCAAGAGAGAAATCCCTTCATATTTGGGACTGTTATTAAAGGAAACTCAAACATGTGATTGCACATTTTTGAAGGAGCACTAATCTTCTGTCTTTCTAAAACTGGGATTCATGATAACCCATGTTTTCCTGGAAGTAAATGTCTGCTGTGTTTTTACCTGGAGCTTATTTGCTGCATTACAGAATGACAAAGTTTTTGTATCTTCATTACCCTCAGCAAGAGCGCCAAGGTACAGTGTAACTTGGATTATAGTGCATGGTGTTAGGAAACATGTTGCCATTGTGTCCTCCCTTGCCCTTGATACACAGTAATTCTATACCTAAGATGAGCCAATATATTGACAATATCAACTTCTGGGTGAAGAAAGAAGGCTGAAGATGAGGCCAAGCAAAACAAAGTTGATGCTTTCAGTGGGTTCAAAAACATTTTGAAGGTTCTGCAAAATAGATATTTTATTAAAATATTGTAGTAATTATCAACCTTTATGTAACCCCATTTTGCTGGAGATAACAGAGATATTTCAAGTGCCTTTTTTTATTCTTACTTAGTGTTCCTCTTTGTCTGAGAGATGGACTCCCCTATTAATGTTTTTGGGTTTAGTTTTAAAAAATTCCCGGTATCAACTGTATCCTCTAGCTGAAATATGTCTTTAAATATATGTCAATGGGGTGGTCTTCTCTGAAGAAGTACAAGGTTTGGCAGCTGTATAAGATGGGTTTTTACAGACCTGGGAGTAACTTCAATCTAGTCCAAAACTTAGACGCTTATACAGGACTTCATGTATTTCTTTGAATTCTTTATGTAATTGCATTGCTATGTTCTGCTTTTTTCTTTCAGGTTCATTGTAGGCAAAGAAGAAATTCCCACCCATTCTTTTTCACCTGAAACAGCATTTTCAAGAACAGATAGAAAAATCAAGCATAGTGAAAAAGTATCACAGCCAATGAACATATTGGCACTAACAAAAAAGCTCATGGACAAAGTGTGAGTAAAAAACCCCAAAAAGAAAACAAAATAAAATGAATCATTGTTCTATAGAGCACTTTAATGTCTCTTATGTTGTATGTGACATTGTTTTGTAATAATTCTGCTTTGCATTTCAGTGTTTTTCTGTTACATTTTTACTAGGTAGTTATTCGTGACAAATGATGAACTCTAGAGAAAGCAAAACCTGAAGACCTATATGTCATAGCTGTGACTTACAACATGCAATTGTCTAACAAGGGAGAGCAAATTCAGTCCATCATGAGTGCAGGATGGTGGTTGGTTTTTCTGCAGTTTTCAGCAAAACCAGTCCGTGGCATAGTTCTGCTGGAGCTAGTGGTACTATTAAGGAGAAAAATTGCACAGCAGCAGACCCTACTTATGTCACCTTAAGTGACCATAACATAGTCTTTTGGGGGACCTACCCCCCTGTACTGCATAAAGGAGAGCTACCTAAAATAGGATTGGTGGCACATGGGCTGCCTCTGCAGTTGGGAGATAGGAAGATAGAAAGAGTGAGTCTAAAACTGTTTAGCACAAGGTCAGATCCGGACATCTGAAGTTAGGCAAGGTAGGTGCCCCCCTGTCTGCAGGATCTAATTTGCTGTCTTTTAGTATGAGCTTAAAGAAGTGAGTGCAGTGAGCTTTTCAGTCTGATATGTTCGGATGATTTACTTCTGCTATGACTGATTCCTCTGCTTCAGGCATGTTGGATACCACAAGGAGTCATTCATTCACAGGGAAGATGGAGTGAAAAATGGGTTAGGGGTATGTTCACATGACACCTGTGAATCTTCACTTCCGCTGACTTCTTCAAGAGCAGTTTTATGACCAAGTCTGTACCTGCTGTCACACAGGAGACAGTCTTCCAAATGCATTGTGAACTCAAAGTAGTGGCTTGTTCTACTTGCTCAGATGATGAACAAACATGAAGTGATCCCCATCACATGGTGACTTCTTATGATTTGCTGTGGGTTTTAGTTGAAAAATATGAGGGAAGTCCTCAGTGGTGTTTCAAGCATGACTGTATTAGACAGCAAAAGACCTACAAGGAAAAGACACCTCCATCCATAATCAAATTCTTTTACCTGAATTGCTTATGCCTGTTTTGTCTTAAATATCTGCTACTCAGTTTGCTAGAGATAGTTCATAGCTCTTCTGTTGTTGGTTAAATACAAGGATTGAAGATGGAGAAGAGTATTTTTTCTTTAAGGTTTTGAAACTCCCAGCTCAGACATTCAGCAAACTTTCAATATGGAGTTTTTATGCTCACACTGGTTTCTCTTCCATATGGTTCTTTTCAATATAATTGAGTCTAAATGCCTGTAACCTGAGCACATTCTCATTACAATTTTTGCTACATAAACTGACCTCACAGATGATTTATGGCCATTACACTTTATAGTACACGATTCAAAACTTCCAAGATACTTGACATAGTATATAAATTGTGTAATTTATTTTACATTAAATCTTAAATACTTGGATATAGCAAAATATGATGTTCAGACCTGGTATGAAATTACTTATTTTGATTCTACATAATGCAGGGCTAGAAACTGTACAATCCACACATTGCACCAGCCCAAGCCAGTCTGTTTTAAATGCTCAAAGTCAAAATCTCAGTCCAAAGGAAGAGCTGTATAAAAATCTAAACTGCAGAAGAAATAGCCCAAAAGTGAGAGGCTTATAATTGAGAGAAGTCTCACAGGGTGTTTCTGTGCGTTTGTATGATCTGCAGTGCCCTTCAGTGACCCTTATAGTGGTGTGAAAGGATTCAGGTAACAGATGCTTGTTCAAATACCCTTCCAGAACCATGGAGCAGAGACAAAACAGGAAAGGTCACATCACTTTTTGTTGACCACAGCAGAAAATTTGTTCTTTAATTTAGCATTTTATGGCAAGAGGTTGGATCCAAATAAGTGTGCAGACACTTTTTTCTTGGTGTACAACTAAAGTATTGTTAGTTTTTATTGTCCTTTTATGGCATCATAAAAGTTCACAGTGCCCTTCAGTGGGTAATGGGGAGAATGAGTGCTGGGCAAATAGCACTTTATGTATTTTAGGCAAGAGAAATTTATGAAGTCTCCAGTTGCTGACGCTGAAAACAGGTACGAGTTAATACGTGTTTCATTATGCTTTTTGCAGGTGCAAACATGGCCCAAGGCATAGATGCTGTAAACACTATGGAGATAATTGCATCTCATACTGCATTAAAGTAAGTGTAGAAAAAGCTCGATTGACAAACTCTGGCAAAGAAGGGGTAAAAGTCTGTAGTCAGGAAAAGCATATGCTTAGGAAGTGAGAAATGAGCCTGTTACTCATTCGTCTTCTATTGAAAATGTGACAAACCAGAAAACAGATTTTCTCAATTTAGGACGGGGCGGTGGTGGGGTTAAAGTTCTCTGGTCTTTCAGATTAGCCGTAGTGAATGAGTAACATACAATGTGTGGGAAAAAATGGACTAGCCAGCAAGGAACTTGTTTAACTATGTGATGCACTTCACGGCTGAGCCCACTTGTGACTCCCCCCTAAATAAAGCACCTGGAATGTGCTGCTGTGGCAGGCGGCCGTGGCTCCCCTGCAGCTGCACAGCTCTGGAACGTCGCTGCTGGGCACTGGGTGCACTCCTCCAGTCGTTTATTTTAAGGGCTTGGGGTAATGAGAGATTGGTCACAGTTGCTACACTCAGGAAGAGCTGTTTATCTCCGGTGGTATAATTCATCCTCCATTATTAATGTGATCAGCGCATTTTTTTAAAGAGAATTACTGTGCAGAAATTTGTGTTGGCTGGCATTGGGTTGGCACAGGTGGTACCACCTGCTGTGCCTGTTTTGGGAGTTGGTAAGACTCCAGGAGATCCCAATCCCTTAACAGTTGACCTGTTTTTATATATGGAGCAGCAAAAATGTATTTGAGTGTATGTACATTTAATGTATGTTACTTTCAAAAATAACTTTTTAAAATGTTAAAGGAACCTGAGGATGGGGATGAAGGTCAATATTCAGGAGTACACATCCTTTTCACTTACTGATTCAGCATCATTTTGTTTTGTTTTATATATATCCTTAAATGGAATGAGGGGAGGAAAAAACCTAACTGATAATAAAGCTGAATAAAGACTTGACCTGACAAAAAGTAAATTTTAAAAAGAAATTTTTATAAGGCCGTTCTCTCTTTAGAGGAGACAGTTGTGCATTTGAAATGTATTTCATTCTTAGACTCATCCTTTGTAGTAGTCTGGTATAAATTATTCTTGACTACAATAATCCAGTGAGGAAGATATTGCTGAAGTGACAGTCAGATCCTCTAATTTCCTATCTGTTCTTTTTATTTAAATTAAAAAATGAGTGAAAAAAATCATTATTTATATTTTTAAAGATCCAAAATTCTTAAAGTTCTATGACTGTTCCTGGAGTTGATCAGTAACCACTATCAGCTGACATGATTTGAGCATGTTTTTTCTGTAACGGAGCTTTCAGATCTGATAACAGTGCAATGAGCTCCTTATTGCCAAAATTTCCCCTTAGTACTATTTTCCCTTACCCTTGAACAACTTGTCTTCTTATTAATACATCTATGCTTTTACTGTCATTTGTGTGGTTTTTGCCTCCTGCTTCACATTTAAATGCTCATTAGCTCATTGACATCATCATGGCTTTTACATAACGTTCAGTAGTGTCACACCACCTGAGTTCATTGACTTCCCTTCAAACTTTAAATACTTGAAATGTTTTGTACTTGTAAATGTCTGAAAAGAGCTGTGAGAGAAGCAGCAGAACAATATTTTTCCTCTTTTGGATTCTGCTTGTTTACAGTGAGGAGCCATTAGCCAACGGTAGAAGTCCAGATGTCTGTTTTTTCTGCTGGTGCTGTGGACAGGGACAGATAACTCTCCAAATTCACTGGTGACTAGGATGACCTCAAAGAAGGTCATAGGATCATACAGTGGTTTGTGTTGGAAGGGACCTTAAAGAGCATCTCATTCCAGCCCCCATGCCGTGGGCAGGGACACCTTCCACTAGAGTAGGTTACTCAGAGCCCCATCCAGCCTGACCTTGAGCAGTTCCAGGAATGGGGTATCCACAACTTCTCTGAGATTATTTTCTTATGATTGTAGTCTCAAAGTTCTGTCTCTTTAAGGAGCGTGGGCTACTGTGTACCCAGAATCAATAATAAATATCTTAATTAATTGATTTTAGCTATCTTAACTAATTCCTAATATATTGCAACAGGTTGACTGAGTTTTGGCATGTTTCTGAACTCTGTTTATGTACACATGTGCTTTTCTGAATTTCAGTTATAACAAGTTTCTTGAAAGTATTTTTAAGAAATTGGTTTCTCAAAAGCAGAAAGGAAGGTTTATTTGACAAATTCTGGAGATCTGTCATTCCACTGTGCTACTACTTCTGGCTGATTTGAGCTCCAACTCCAAACCTCTGTGGAGAAATGGCTCTTAGCAGAGTTTTCTTTGCTCAGTCGTGTTTATTATAGTGTCCTTCATATGCTCTGCTGTGTACAACATCCATTCTTACTGGAGGTCTTTTTATGGAAGAGAAAAGTTACAATACTGAACATGGATTACAAGATAATAGTACTTCCTGTGACTGTAAAAAAACACCTGTAGTTGTGATAATGATTTCACCTGGTTGAAGTAATGAGCTAAATAGAGAGATTTTGCACAATACTTGGTATTTCCTGCACATCAACACTAAACCTCAGTCCTTTGGTTCAGCACTTCTAATTTGACTACTAATGGATATAAAATCAGGGATGTGTTTGAGTGTTTCCAGTTGTAATTTAGATGTTTCCTCACCCCACTGAAGTCACTTTTCCTTGGTAAAAACATCATTCTGTTGTTTCTTGTTTTGGGCTTTGTTCTTAACTGCTGGGTTTAGGACTTCTTTTTCTTTCTTTTTTTTTTTTTTAATGACATGAAGGAATGGACTTTTTTCAATCAAAAAAATGCTGTTGGATGACTTATTTTCTTCCACTTGATTCTCATAAACCACTTGAGTAGCAGGAAGAATAATTGCTTCAGGAAGAGTTTATTACTGGATGTTTAACCACAATAAAATTATATGGGCTTTATGATGCATTTTAAAGTTCTTTAGGAGGCAAAAATGGTTTGAGTTTCTGAGTCTGAAAAGTTGCTCAATCAAACCCTCTGCCAGATTTCCCTGTCACTGGAATTGTGTCCTTGTCACTGGAATTGAATAAGGTGCCTGCCTTGTTTGCAGCTAAGTGCAGAAATAGTTTTCACATCAAGCATCTTTCAAACAAAAACCAGATAAAATTTATTCAGAATTATTAAAAAAGGTTCACCTTAGGGTAAGAATAATGGTAGGAAACACTGGAGGAAGTTAGAAGAAACTGGGGAGAATAATTCGGTAAAAAAAAAGCGAGTGTGGTTTTGTGTCATGTTAAAAAAAACAAACAGATCTTTATCCAAGATGGAATAGTAGGTGAATTCTTTGGAACCCATTTTATCTTTTCTCAGTAGCTCTGCACATGAAGTCCCTTCCAGCTTCTCCTTTTCCCTTGCTGCAGGCATCCCACAACCTCATGTTTGGCTGAGGCAAAGTCCATGAGCATGTGCCAATCCACCAGGGTTAACTTCTAATTCTCACAATTTCTGAGATTTATTTTTTGTGGACTTTTTCCACCTTACTGTTTTCTCCAGACATTTGAGTATAGAAGTGCTCTTTTTTTCCCACTGCATTGCTTTCCTCTGTAAACTCATTTGTGGTTAAAAGCTGGTCAGTAACCTGGAAATGAAGTCATCAAGACTATTTTGAAGGACAGAATTTTGGAGTAGAAGAGAAGGCTCGCTCTTGAGACTTTTCAGAAATTCATAGAAATTATAGAAGAGTCAATTGTCTGTGATTTTATTGCTTTTGTTATTGTACAGGATAACTGGGGAAAAGTCTTGAGTTTGACGGTGGGGATAGGATACATTTATGCATTTTACATATTACCTTCAGAGTGGGTTTTAGACTATTCAGTGTCAAAAAGAAAACCTTCTGTAGAAGCTTTTGCTTTTCCTTTTTCAGAATTGGTGGTTTCTTACCACAAAATCTCTCTCTCTTTTCTCTAGGGCTTCATTAGGATGTTTAGCATCGGTTACCTGATCCAGTGTTGCCTTCGGATTCCTTCCACCTTCCGGCATCTGCTTACACAACCATCACGGCTATTCTCCCTCTTCTACAACAAGGAAAATTTCCAGCTTGGAGCTTTTCTGGGATCTTTTGTCAGTATATACAAAGTAAGTTTATAGCATACAGAAATGACAAATGTTGTGGTTTTTGTTTCACTTTTCAGAATACCACAAAGAGCTAAAAAGTCAAGCTGCTTAGTAGTACTGGTACTGTTTCCTACAGCATGTCACTGACAAATTTTATACTATTGCATCACATTGTAAACAGAAGGCTATTCTTCTATTCTGTGTGTTTTTTCTGTAATTTCTAAATAAACCACAGATGGATTTTTGCAGCTTGTTTTCAAGATCAGCAGATAGAGAGTGCTTCAGAGAAAGTGAATTTAGATTTCAGAGGGATTTGCTGTTACACAAAAGCATTTTAGTGCAGGCAGAAGTAGTGGCTGCAGTAGCATCTGTGTTGCCAGAGAGAAGCCATGTGTACATTTTGTTGGCTCACATATCTGGAATTCTTGCTTGACACTAAATAGCAGGAGACTGCGGAACATACAGTGTGTAGCTGAGGGGACATTGCACTTACTGCATGGAAGTCTATCCTTTCTACCCCGTTATAAGATGACAGATTGTGAACTGATATGCATTCATTCAGTATTGTTGGAAGTAATCAAATTATGTTTATTTATGCCAGAAGAGAATGTGGCAAAGCACACACCCTCAGTGCACTGCTGAAGTGTCTTTTGCACATTTGTGTTCTAAATCACATGACATTTTTCAACGGCCACTTTACTTCCTCTGCAAATTCAAGATCATGCTGTATTATTCAGGGTAAATATTATTTACTAAAAAATAAAAAAAGGAGGTCTTACATGTAAGCAAAGCAGCATTTCACTTGATTAGTAATTAAATTGAGAGACAAGAATTTGTACGTTACAATGTCTAAAATTTTTGATGGCAAAGTGCAAATGAGCTGTTCAGAGTTTCCTTGAAAATTAAATTTTTGCTTAAACTTTAAGAAAAAAGCCTTTAGAGAAGAAAAGCATTTAAATTGCAAAAGCTAAAAAGATTTTGATGTGTTTAAAAGCTCCAGTTGAGAGCTGCAATTCAGCCCAGTGGATACTCATTTTAGGAGGGTGACATATTCTGACCTTTATTTGTTATTTTTTAAGTATGTGCTCAGTACTGGTGAGGCCACACCTCAAATCCTGTGTTCAGTTTTGGACCCCTCACTACAAGAAAGACACTGAGGTGCTGGAGCATGTCCAGAGAGGGGCAGTGGAGCTGGGGAAGGGTCTGGAACACAATGCTGATGAGGAAAGCTTGAGGGTGTTTGGCCTGGAGAAAAGGAGGCTCAGGGGGGTCCTTATCTACAACTGCCTGAAAGGAGGGTGCAGCCAGATGTGGGTCAGTCTCTTCTCCCAAGCAGCAAGGGACAGGACAAGAGGAATTGGCTTCAAGTTGCCCAGGGGAGGTTTAGATTCAATAGCAGGAAATCTTCCTTCACTTAAAGGGTTGTCAAGCACTGGAACAGGATGCCCAGGGAAGTGGTGGAATTACCATCTCTGGAAGTGTTCAAAAGGTGTGTGGATGTGGCACTTGGGGGTGTAGTTTAGTGGTGGACTTGGTGGAGGCTAGGTTAACAGTTCGACTTGATCTTAAATATCCTTTCCAGGCTAAACAATCCTCCAATTCTATGATCTACTGTCTGTTATTGTTTACATTTCATAACTTAGACAAATTTGGGTTGCATTATATTTTTCTTCCAGTCTAAATAGGCATGTAGGGCAGCAAAGATTCTAGTGACTCAAAAAAAAAATTGGACCATGGCAAAAAAAATTAAATTCTTGGTGCATTTTGGATCCAAGGGAATATGCACTTCTACTTTTTTAGATTAACGTGTTTTCCTTGTTCCAGAATTTATTGGACACATGAAAAAATCTCTGGAGGTTTGGTATGTAGTTGAAAAAAAGGTTTATCTTGGGAAAGAATCTAGGCAGGTACAGCAAATAAGGTTGACATGAATTCAAGATTAGCTTTGGTATTAGATTGGAATTCAAATTAAATTAATCTGCTCTCCAATTTTGAAAGAAATGGCAGCAGTAAATTGTAAATTTAAGACACTGAAATGTTATGGGTACTATGTCCAAGTCTCTGGACTTTAGTATCACCAGTGCTTTTAAAAAGCTTGTTCTTTGTTGTGTTGATTTCTTGTGTTTTTGTTGATGTAATTTAGTGTTTCTTGATGTGGTAAAGATTATCTCATCAGACATAACGTGTCTCAATCATGAAAGTTTCTGCAGCCCTTAATAAATTGCAATGTGATTTTACATTTCCCTTCTGAGGTTCTTATAATGGGAAAGTTTGCCTCCTCACTTATCAATTAAATTTCCTTCTATTGTAACAACCTTACCAAGTAGAAGAATGCATTATCCCTGAAAGTATTCAAGGTCAGGCTGGATGGGGCTCTGAGCAACTTGGTCTAGTGGAAGGTGTTCCTGCCCATGGCAGGGGAGATGGAATGAGATCATCTTTAAGGTCCCTTCCAACCGAAACCATTTTATGATTCTGTGGTCATGGGTATTATCACACTCCACTTTTAATTCATATTTTGTGCTATACTCCTAGCTTATAAATGTGAGGTTTTTTATCTTCTTTTCTTCATGAATACCTCCAGTCTGTGTATTAGAAGAAATAAGTAGGGCTAAGCCTGCATTCTGTTCACCTGCAGGGTACAAGTTGCTTCCTGCGCTGGGTCCGAAATCTAGATGATGAGCTTCATGCACTTGTAGCTGGTGAGTCCATGGAAAGTTTGTGTTGTGTGTGTTGGGACTCTGTAAGTCCTCTTGTCTGTCCTTCCATTCCCTTTCCAGATTTCTGTGATAAAAATAGGACTTTGTTCCTATTCCTATGTACATCCAGGTTGTGTCAAAGTGACAGTGATGTTTCAAGTAGTGTCAAAGAAAGAGTTGCAATTAAAATTGTAATTTTAAATGTGGCGTTTCTGGTCAGCTCTGAGGACAGTGTATTATTGTGTGCACAAATATAAACCTGTCCTTTAATTTGCAGCTGTAGAGATGTGAGATGAGAATACTGACTCTTCCATATGTGACAGAATACATATTTGGCTCCAGTGGGTCCAAAGAAAGACCCTTTTGCCATGGAATTCATGTGGTGGTGAGGCCCTTCCCTAATGTGCATCTGTCACGTGTTGGAACCTCAGAGGTCTCTCATCCCACAGAGACCAGAGAAATTTGATACTGTGCTCCTGAGCACTGAAGTACAGATTTGTTTCAGCATTTTGAAACTTTCTCTTTTTAGTGATACAAACCATATTTGGATGGGCAGCAAAAGAACATCACTGAACTGTGCTGTCTGTAGCAACAGAAATAAATAGTCCTGTGCAGTGTTTGTTGGGCTGGCACAGAACAGTGACCTTAACAACGCAAATCACAACCTAACAATGCTTTTCTAATTGTTACAGGGTGTTTAGCAGGAATTTCTATGATGTTTTACAAAAGTACAACTATCTCTATGTATCTGGTGTCTAAATTAGTAGAGGTAAGTTATATACCCTCCTAAAAGAGGTCTTCATTTCATCTATTTTTTTCAAGGCAAAAAAAAAGAAAATGAACTTCAGGGATTTTGTCTGGAAATTCCAGTAAAATACAAAGTTGTGTGGTGATGGTGTTTCAGTACATGTGTGCCAAGAGGCAGTGCTGCCATGTGGTCTCATTTCTTTCTTGCTTTCTCTTCTTTGACTCATTTTAAATGTCCTTTATCCACTGGTCTTCATGTATATTCTCCATGAATTTTTTTAATCTCCTGACAACCCTTTGCTTTGTAGTTTTTGCAGATTTTTTAAATCAGAAAGTTCCAAGAATATTTATTCTGCCAGAAACATAAATCAGACCTAGTCCTTAATTGCAGATTTATTGCCAAAAGCTACAGCTTAACTTCCTGCCTTTGTTCCCTAATTTTGGCATTCAACAGTCTAAGATAACTCGAAATAGCTTAGGTTTTAGTCTATAGCTGAAGTTGTTTGTTAGTGTACTACAGCTGATTGAATTCCCAGCTTTGGAACGAACTTTGTTCTAATTACTAGGCTTCAGGCTTGAATTATTTCTCTGCACTTGTTAAAATTAGGAGCGCTTGAAAGAAAAGTAGTTACAGACTTCGGGTATGTTGATTATACTTTTCTAACCAGCATTTGATTTTTTTACTGTGATTTTTGCTGAAAATTGAGACTTAGTCATGGTTAATTCCCCAACACCACCACTGGAACGAGCTGATAATGTTCTCTCACTATGCATCTTACCTGAAGCACATATTTCTCCTGCAGACCTTGAAGGCCTTGTTCTCTAGTGATATTTATCCACCTCCATTACCAGAGCAGAATTCATTTTAAAGAACATAAAAAGAAGGAACTTGTTCTTGTTACACATAAAATTAAATATAAAAAGGGAAGATACTCTCTGTTCCTCTTCCTGGTTATCCCAGGCCTAGCTCTGAAGGCTGTTTACATATTGGTCATATAACAGCAAGTCTGAGTTACCCATATTGACTTTTAGAACAGCAGTTATAAAAAACAGTATTATCTTGTATTGCTGGTGGTTTTCTCTGGACTTTGAGACATCATGGCTACAGTGAAAGAAGAAAAGCGTTGTGTGATCTTTCTTTTTTTTTCTTCTTTCTTTCTTTCTTTCTTTCTTTCTTTCTTTCTTTCTTTCTTTCTTTCTTTCTTTCTTTCTTTCTTTCTTTCTTTCTTTCTTTCTTTCTTTCTTTCTTTCTTTCTTTCGTCATCTTACGCAAGCCAAGGGTAACTGACCAAAGAGGCGTGTGCTGCTTTGCAAGGTCAGGCTGTGCTCAGGAAAATAAACTGTACGTGTTTTCTCAGAAAGTAAAGTATGTGATTTCAAGCTGTTTAAGAACAGTGAATATTCACTTTGGCGGAATAGTTATTGCCTTGTTCTTTTGCTTTCTTAAAAAGAAGAATTTAACAGAGCAAACTTTTCCCTTTTTATCTTTAGGTTCTATAACAGCCAAGCTGTTGCTAGTCCTGTTCTGTGCATTAATAGCCTCTTATTAGATTGATCTTGTCCAACTTTTATAATCTGTCTTAATGAATGTCGTGTTTGTGGGCAAATACAAACATGGGTTTTTTTAAAGGTGAAATAAAAAGTAAAAAGATACTTTGATTTTGTTGCATTCAACATTTTTTGTTTATTTTTTATAGACTATGTACTTCAAAGGCATTGAAGCAGGGAAGGTTCCCTATTTTCCTCATGCAGACAGCATCATCTATGCCATTTCTACATCAATTTGCTTTCAGGCAGTAAGTATGTTCTCTAACAGAACATGAAGTTCTTTAAATCAAATGTTGGATGAAAAGAGGAGCACAGGGAGATAGTTCTGTAGAAAAGATGGTGAGATGTAGTGATTCACAGCATCTTGCTCCTGCATCCTGATTTTGAGTGTCACTGTGGGAAGGTCATTTCTAGGACTCAATTTCTCCTGTGCTTATAGCTGAATACATTATACAAAGCATTGAATTCTTTGGAATGGATCTTAAAATGTTCACCCAGAAGATGAATGTTAATGTGTAAACTTCCATATGCATGTGAAAGGACAGTTTCTCAAGAAGGCAAACAGTGTAATACAGTATTTTATGTTTTTTTTAAATCAACTGAAATTTTCCACTGTCAACTGACTTGAATTAATATTGCCTAGTTGAAAAAACCTGAAAAAAGTAGTAAAACCCCTGAAGTGTTACATTTGAAATAAGATGTAGCTACCATCTTTTGCACTTCTCAAGTTAGCTACATGCCTTTACCCTCAGTCCTTTTATTGTCTGCATCAGCTAAAAAATCAACTTCTCAGTGCTACCCAAATAGCTCTACTATTCTACTACATCTCACCATTTCTGGACCTTCTGCTGAAACATCCCTGCATGGACTGCATATCCTCTGGACCTCCATAACGATGTATATTTTTTGTGCCCCACAGTAAAGAGAATA
The DNA here is from genome assembly GCA_013397395.1 of Sinosuthora webbiana. NCBI lineage: Eukaryota > Metazoa > Chordata > Aves > Passeriformes > Sylviidae > Sinosuthora > Sinosuthora webbiana. The sequence continues at coordinate 1,765,111 of VXBN01002398.1, forward strand.
TAAAATGACCCTACTGCAATCTTCTGCAGTCTTGTGCTTAACAGGACCTTTAAGAGACACTCCTCCTCATTGTTCCCATGTACTTGGGAATATCTCTAAGTCTAGTATCAAATTGAATTGATATTTTAGTGCTTGTGATCTGCCTGAAGGTCTCCAAAATACTGCTGTCAGACACAATTGTGTGAGACGAGCAGACAAAAAGTTCAAATGAGAAAAGAAGGGTTTTTTGGTTACTTAATAACTAAGTGGAAAACAAATCTAAGACCGGAAACAAACTGCTAGATTTAGCAGGAAGAAGGAAGGAGAAATTAGGAAAGGGATCTACACTGAGATGTTTGTTATTCACTATATTATATTTCTAAGTGACCCAGAAAAGTAATGGATTAGAGAGAAGACATGGATTTTGGCTATATGACATTATTTAAGATAATGTAACATGGAATATAAATAGGACCACAAGAAATGGTGGATCACAAAATGCAGAATGTGTAGGAGATAAAGTAGAAGGTAAATTCGGCATCCACCTGTGCAAAGTCGTGTACATACAAATGATGATTGTTGTTGCTTTTTCTGCAATGAGGTGTAAACCAATTGTCACCATGGGTAAAATATTGTATTCTGGGAATATCAGTCTGTGCTGGTGGTGGGAGCATTGAATTCAGCAGAGAGCAGTAAAAATGAGTTCCATAACAATCCTTTTGCTAATTTTGGCTACCTAATGTAGCAGAGGAAGCTTTTGCCTGACACTGTCAGCTGGCTCTGACAGAATCCTCTCCTTGCAGGCTGTCATGGAAGTTCAGAACCTCAGACCTTCATACTGGAAATTTCTTTTACGACTAACGAAGGGCAGGTATGTACTCAGGGTTGTGTTATGGCTTGTCTAAGCCTGTCATTGATCACACTGAGCTTTCTGTGTCATTCACTGCCAACAGCAGAGCCCTAGAAGTACATGAGGGCTAATTTCCTGTGGATTTACTTCGCTTTTCAAACGGTTTCCAGTGCTCTTGAAGTTCTTTGCTGCTGAAGTGACATTGCTGGGTTTAGCGTAATGACAGGACCAGACTTAACTCTAGTGAAAACTATTTAGTAGATGAGTGTTTTACTTGAAGCTTTTTTAGTTCATGGGGGAGGGGAGGGGGGTGGTGTGCTTTCAGATGCCATTGGAACATGAAGAATCCAATGAACAACTACACATGTTGAAGAAATCAATTAGTATGTACAGTGATTGACAACATGGTTTTACTGTGGGTTTAAAAGCATTACGAGAAATGTCAGAATATATCCTAAGAATACTTGAAAGCTTCAGTACTTTTTTTTATAAGTGTTTCAGTTGGGAAAGGAAGTTTTTTTCCTTGGAAAGCTAATGAAAAATTTTCACTGCTCATAATCATAAATATACACTGTAATAATATCATACTAGATTTTTTTTTCTATTTGCTGCAGGAGTCTAAAAACTTTCTTTGAAAATAGATCTTGCTGTAAGTGACTTAAAAAATTACAGTTTAGCGAAGTGTACACTGTTGTACTGGTGCAGTGTGTGGCAGGAACAAGGCATCCAAATCTTGATCAGTTTATGAATGGGGTTATAAAAGGTAATGTTTCTTGTGACAACGAGCTCTCTGGGCTGTAAAAATAGAAGTGAAATCAGAGGCCAGTCCCTGGAGCATGTTGAACCTACACTCCCCATGGCACAGTACACACATGAGGTGATTGAATACATTGCAAGATTTAGTGGGAAGCTTTCCTTGGGATGCCTGGAGGCAGTCCTCAGGCAACCTCTGAGGCCATACAAACATGATACAGGGAATGATGTCAGTGCAGATGTCCAGTTTTGGCTGCATTTTTTCATTTTGTCCTAATCATAAACTTGCCTTAGTTGAAAGAGAGGAAGGAACAGAAACTCTGTTCTGCTCATTTGTTTTAGCTGAAGCAAATCCCTGTAATAGTAATTTTGATACTCTCTCCATAAAGGCAATTTCTTTTGACATTTCATACACTTTTCATTCTGTAGTTATGAAGAACAACAAAATGGAAGTAGGTTGTAACACCCATAGAATTAACATCCAGACTTGGGCAGGCAGGGCCACAGTTTGCTCTGCTGGGGTGAGAGAGAACAGTAGTATATTTTGGTTGGAACTTTTTTTTGTGGAATTAATAGTAGAAGGGGAATCTTCCCCTTTTTCATAAGTTGCATTATTTGAAGCACACTTACACAAACACTATTAGCCACATCTTTCAAATGCATTTTTTTAAAATCTTTATTGCCTGAAGTGAAAAGCTTTCAATCTCTAAACAGTGCAGGTTGAAGCCTATATGTCAGAGATTTTAGTAAACTTCCATGGCATGAAATAATTTTATTTTTTCGTAAGTAAGTGACTCATACATTCATGCTTTCTTGTCTTTTCTTTTTCAGGTTTGCTCTCATGAACAGGAAAGTTTTAGATGTGTTTGGTACTGAAGCATCTAAGAACTTCAAGGATTTCACGCCTAAGCTTGACCCAAGATACACAGTTGTGCCACCAGAGCTACCACTGGAGCTGTCTTGAACACGACAGTGTGGCTCTTCATTGAATGTGATCAGCATTTTGTCCTGAAAAGTTAATTAACTTGACAGTCGTATATATGGAGGAGGGCTAGGGCTCCACTTCAGTATTACTTCAATGAGAAATGCTTTTTACCAATCAGAAATACTGAAGCTTTGCAGGGAGGTGTGGCTTAGTGATTAAGCCCCTTCCATAAGCAGAAAACATTTCTGGATTACTGTAGTTGGTTGACAGTATGGTAGAATTCTGAATGAATTAAACAAATGAGTAATATATTTAGAGATGAGAAGTAAAACATAAATGTGCTTCATAATTTCAAAAATTCCATAGTTCATACCAGTAGAGTATTTCTTGGTAAAACTAAAAGTAATTCTTAATTTAGAAAGGAAGACAATTGGCATAGTTTAGGTCCCAAATTTTGCCCGATCTTAAAAATATTTCAGTCTGGTGAAAATGCCTCCCTGGTTTTCTACATTGCGTCACTGATTTGTCTCAAGGGCCACCACCCCCTCATTAGTTATAATTAGGGTATTTTTACACAGCTGTGGTTGCAAAATAAGGCATTCCTTAGGAAAAGAAAATGCATATTGATTCAGAAATCACATTCCAGGGCTGTAAATTCCGCTGATGACACAGATAACAGACAAGGAAAACAAGAAGGCGGTCCCGGTGGCTGCTGCGCGCCGAGGAGCGGCGGGTGTGGTGGTCAGCATCTGCCAAGTGGAAAAGGACACAACTGGCAGAGGAAGGAATGAAACGTTCCAGCCTCTGAGATGGTGCTGGAAACAGCAGACAGTTACAAAAATAAAAAAGCCAAGAACAAAACAAAGCAAAACACACACCCACCTCCCCCCTCCCCAGCTAAAATACACTGAAGCAAAATGTTTATTTTTTAAAGGGTTTGACATTGTCGTCTTAGATGGCATCGGGTTGTTTGTCGGGCTGCAGCACCAGCCAGTGTTTCAAGCATTTCTTTGGAAGAAAACTGACCCCTGAGGTTAGGCTGTTATAGAGAACAGTTTTGACAATCATATTAATAGTGTTTTTTCCTTGTAGTTGGTGAAGAGTGGTTTTCCTTCGGGCCATCAGACCCACGACTGACACAGTTACATTAAATTTGATATGGTACTCAATGCAAATAACTACCTACACAAAGTCCATCTCATTTTTACTGTACATATTTCTGCAGATTTGTGTTCTAAAGTGAGACCTTGACATGCTAATTGCTTTTTTTTTTTCTTTGCTTTTTTGGGCTTTTTAAAATTATAACCCATTCGGGTGATGCTGAATGGTGTTCATTACCCTAGAAGTTAATGGAAAGATGAACTATATTCACATTCAACTGAAAAAACTAAAAAGAGGCAAGATAAGCCAGGGAAATTGCAGTAGGTTGCATGTATTTCAAAAACAAAAAAAAACCAAGAAATCAGTGTTTTATTGGAAGTCCTTATCAGATAATACAAACTGGACTAATTATTAGACTCTTTGTCTGGTAACACTGTAATCCTATCCCATATTTTTATTCCAAATAGCTGAATTTCTTAATCTGAATATACAGTCATTTTTATCAGATATATGGTCATGAAAATTTTACCAGTTTGTGCATAAAATCTGCTTCTTCATCAGCTACACTAACAGTGATGTTTTGTCACTGTTACTAAAGGTGCTTCATCCTTTTAAACAGTGGTTGTCCAATTTAGTGTGAATAAAGTTCTGCAAGCTAGTTTGTATGCAATATTTTGTTGCTTGGAATTATATTAGAATTCCTCAAAAGGAAATAAAAGTTAATTGAACAAGAACTTTAAAAGGATTTTAAGAGATGTGTAGTGTTTTTCCACTGGAATATGGTCTAAAGTATTTGACCTTGTAAAGTCTGAGAAGTTATATATTTTAGGTGGTATATTAGAACTCACACACTATGTTATGAATACTTTCTAGTGTAACTATATACCATTCTCAAACTTAAAGATATTTTATAGATGGATTAAGTTTCTCCACTGGAATGACAATTGTGATTGTTTCTCTATTTGATGGGGTTTTTTGGGAAAAAAAATCCAGGAACTACATCTCAGCAGCTAAACAACAGTTTTGTCTATGTTTTTTGCTTCCAAAATTCACAGGTCTTGTTTCAATTTATTTTCATGTAATATAAAGAGAAATTAAAAATTTTTAAATTATTTTTATTCAAATTGAATATATGTAAGAGAAAAAAAAAATAAAGTCCTAATGTTCTTCCCAATAATAAAGAGTTGCTGCTTAAAAAAGTGACTTTTTGGGCCATGTTGTGAATAAGCTCTCTGGAGTCATAAGTGAAATGAAGTCATAGGATCATACAGTGGTTTGGGTTGGAAAGGACCTTTTAAAGGCCATCTAGTTCCAAAGCTCCCTGCCATGGGCAGGGACACCTTCCACTAGACCAGGTTGCTGAGAGCCCCATCCAACCTGGCCTTGAATCCAAGCTGCCCCAAGGATGGGGCAACCACCATCTCCCTGGGCAGCCTGTGCCAGTGCCTCACCACCCTCCTTGTAAAAAGCTTCTTTCTAATATCTAATCCAAGTAGACTCTCCTTCAGTTTGCAGGCATTAGCCCTGGAAGTGATTCTTGGTGGTGAAGGAATGCTGGGAATATGACTGAGTATTTATATTTGTTGCAAAATAAAGTCTTAATGGGATGTCAGTGAAGAGGTAACACCGGAGCAGATCAGCTGGCAACTTCAGCTCTGTGCTTCCTTGGGTAATGAGCTAATGTGAGTTGATGTTACTGTTTCTTTTTGAAACAGAGCAAACCACATCTCCCCATGTGCCTGCGGGGAAGAGCGGCACTCTCTGAGCTCTGCCTGCCATGTTGCTGGATGGTTGGGCTCCATGTGACTGAAAGGCCAGCCCTTTCTGGCTCTGGTGTTTGTGATCATAGGATGGGTGTCTGATGATGCCAAACTTCTTGCAAAAGTTAATTTTGCAAAGAGGAATGCAGGGGTAGGCTTGCACAGGAGTTGGTGAGAAGTGGTGATTTAACCTGAAATGTCACAGTTCTGCAGTAGATGTTTGGGTGTCCCTAGGGAATCTGCTCAGGGCAACGGTGCTTGGCTCCCTGCAGGTGTCTCAGGAGGCTGCTGCTTGATCCATGGCCTATGGCTTAGTTCTTCATCCCTCCCTCACCTCTGCTTATCCCACTGTTGGGTCATTTCCCTTTGTGAATTTCCCTTCCTTTTTTCCAAGCCACTGTTCTTTTGCTTGTGTTTGAGGAGATGGGAAAGGGTTTTTTCCAGATTCCTGGTGACATCCCAGGTAGAAGAGTCTGCTGTGGTCTGAGCCCAGCCTTATGCTCAAATTCAGAACAGCTTGTGTGCAGCTTCAGTTTCCAGCTCTGTGAAAGGGAAATATTTCTGGACAAGTGGTCCTTGACTGTGCGTGCACTGACAAGGCACAAAAAGGTAGCAAGAAAATCAGTGAGGATTATACTGAGGTTTTACTATTTTGAGGATTTTTTTTACACAACTACATTTAACATGGGGGGAGGCAGGGCCCAGGCTCCCTATGGCTGGACTCAGTGGTTTTATAGGTCTTTATCAGCTTGTGTGATTCTACATCAGGGTTATGAATCCTTATTGTGGTGCAAAAGCACAGGACATGGGGCATGTAGCAAAATGCAGTTCGGGTCCACAAAGTCATTTTGGTGGCTGTAGCTTTCTGCCTAAATCTTGGTCTGGAGGTTTCCATTTCCAGATTGGTTTTTCTCTAAATTTGTAGGGGAAGAGGGCCTCACAAGTCACCTCCTTTGACAAAACCAATACATTTTCTCTCACACCTTAGAGAATGCAAAAGAAAAACATGACACTTTTCCTTGAGCTACACAGTTTCATATTTTCTTATTTATTTAGTAGCAGATCCTGGATGTTTTATTTATCCTGTCGATATATTAATAAGATTTAAGGCAATAATTTTTCCCCCATAAGAAGCCTAAAATTGCCATTGTGGATACAATGGCAAAATCACCCAGTGCTCTCCCTTGCCTTTAGCTGCACTGAAATGGAATCACTCGGGACACAGCATTCACCTTTTGCAGCTGGTGGGTTATGTCCTTCCATCTCCATCAAATAGGGCACTTTGCTTTACCAACATGCTACTTTGAATGTGGCAAGCAGAAATGTCAATTAGAGCCCACTTTAATCTCAAGGACTACTTTTTTTTTTCTTTTTTCCCCTGATACAGGCCAGGGAGATTTCCACTCACTAATTAAAATGGAGAACAGTCAGAAGAATTTTTAACAATAATGCCAAAGTTTTACCCAGGGTAGAGGAGTCTGGTTGGAAACCCAGGCAAATGATTAATCTTCTCATGCTGGTGGAATCCAACTGATGTTTTTCCCCCTCAGCTGCCACAACAGAGACATAAAAAATGCTGCTGTGGCTGTTGGAGCAGGAGCTGATGAGACTGTTCCCAGGCCTGCTTGAAGTTTACAGAAGACCTGATCACACAGGGTCAGGAACAAAGGCAAGGCTTTTTTTCTGTATTTTCCTAGTATTTTAGAGTGAAAGCTTGCTTTCCCATTACAGGCAATAAAAACTTGCAAGGGGCAGATTGGGCTGGGATGATCCGGTGTGAGAGTCCCACCTTAAAGTGCTGCTGATTGCACTGCATTAATACAAACATAAAAAACCTAGTTCTAAAGAATCCAGAAATGTTGGTTTGCTCTTTGTCTATTGGCTGTAAAACAAATGAAAAATAAAAGAAACTTTCCCCCTCACCATGACATGTAACTCAACTGGGAAACTCCTTTCCTGTGGCCACTTACACAAGTTGAAAAGGTGATCGAAATATCGGTTCTAACTATACCCAAAGGCTTAAAAAAGACATTGGCTCACGTGGTACAGTCCTTAACCCATTGCCATCACTGCCATGTGGGTTTGAGAGTATTTGTGCTTTATGTTCACCTAGAGGAGCTGTGGGTAGTGTGCAATGAGGAGCAGTCACTTGGACGAAAGTCATCTTTGAAGGCACGTGGCCTTGATTTCCCAGCTCACGTACCAGGGGTGATGAAGAAGTCCAGTTGGTCTCTGTAACAGTACAGCTTCATCTTCTGCAAGGTCACAGGGACAGCAACAAGGTGTCCTGGAAATCAACAGATGTCCTGCTCTGTCCCATAACTGTCAGTGAAGTGCAAGCTGCTGTGGATCCCAAAAGCAAAGCAGTGTTGTTCATGCAGGAGATGTCAGGAAGTGAAAAAGCTGGTACGTGCCCTGATAGCTCTGCTTCATGCTTGCAGGCTTACAAGGATCAAAAGACATCACCTGTCATATGGGTTTTTCTGTGTGGGACCAGCTTCATCTGCCCAGGCACAGCCTGCTGGAACCCAGGCAGGAAACCCGGGTGGCCACAGGAACAAACTCGGGATTGTTAAGCCCAAGGCCACTCACCACCACAGGCTTCCTCTGATGGCTTGGAGCCTGTTTCTCAAGTCACTACTGGAGTCAGCCAGGGACTGGGCAGATTAGAGCAGCAAAGGGACTGAGCCAGACTGGCCACTGCTATCAGAGCCGTGCCCAGGGGCTCCCTGCAATGTGCAACACACAGAACAAAGCTGGTCTGATGGAAATCCTCCCCTTTGATAGTGCCCTTCACAGGCTGGCCTGCCTGGGAACTCAGCTCTGTGCAGCCTCTGATGGTCAGCTGTTTGTGAGCATGACTTCAGGCTTTGTGTGTCCCTGGGAAAGAGAGGGAGCCAGGAAAACAGCCTTCACAGTGCTCCTATGGGAAGCTGAATGCTGAAGTTTTGCTTACCTCAGCTGGAGTTTCTGCTCACCTGTTTGTTCCCCTTCAGCCTCATGGTCCTTATTCAACCCTACAGTAACCTACAGCTGTTGAAGTTTATCTGCATCCCAGCTCCAGGGCATGTAAACTCCAAAGATGATCTGGCGGGGGTGGGGGGGCAGGGTGGAGATCAGCCTTTTTGCTCAGCTGGGAACAGCAGTAGTGGGGCTGCCTTTCTTAGCTGGGGATGTGTTTGCCTTTAATGCTGGCTTTGATCTGTACACGGACAAGGATGCTGGGCAGGAATTGCTGCTTGCTCCAGCAATCATAATACCACTCAGCATGGGATTAATTTTTGATTCTGTGAGTTAGTTTTAAATTATTTTGCTGAAATAAGTTGGAGTGGGAGGGAATATTCTCACAGAGAAGAGAGAGAGTCCAAATAAAACAGTGTGTGTAGCAATGCAAAGTGATTTTCCTGAGAACTTGGGGGGGCTGAAGCCATGTTTTCAGACATTAGCTCAGATCCTTGGAACACATCTTTATTTGAGCTCTTCATTCTAAAGAATTTTCTGTTTGATAAGGAAAGAATGACCTTTTGCTTGCTGTGTTGGGCAATGTTGCCCAAGACTTGACAGCAAAAGCAGTTTATGCTGTATGGATAAGCAAGATCTCCCTCCCCTCCTGTACACTCCCTCCTGCAGTAGTTGAGAACACACACTAGATTCCTAAGTGACTTAGGAGTATCAGTCTCCATTTGTGGAGGTTCAGCCTCAAATCATGATTCTCAAAATCCACCCCAGGTTCAGTTTGACTTGACAGTAGTGTGCTCCTTTCAGATGTGAAAACCTCCAGAGACCTTCTGTGCTGCCGCTTCTGCATGGATTTCATGAGCTGTGATAATGCTGGGAAGCCTTGTGCCTCCCACATGACAACAGGGATGCAAGGGTCCCTTTGCCAAGGCCAGTCCCCTGGGGCAACCACTGTCCAGAAAGAATGAGGTCTGGCCCAAGTAAAGTCCTGGACATGTCCCAAGACCTGCTGGCTGTGTACTGGTTTGTCCTGGCCAACAAATGTCAATGAACTTACAAAGAAATTAGCCCTGAGAGCTCACTTTTCTGTCCCAGCAACATCCCCTGGCACCCTTCAGTTTAGAGGTATGGATGCAGCATTGATGCATGGCTGGAAAGCTGCCCATTGGAAAAGGCCCTGGGAGTGCTGGTCAACAGCAGCTGAACATGATCCAGGGTGTGCCCAGGTGGCCAAGAAGGCTGATGGCATCCTGGCCTGGATCAGCCATGGTGTGGCCAGTAGGACCAGGGCAGTGACCGTCCCCCTGTACTGGGCACTGCTGAGGCCACACCTCAGATCCTGTGTTCAGTTCTGGGCCCCTCACTTCAAGAAGGACATCAAGGGGCTGGAGCGTGTCCAGAGAAGGGCAACAGAGCTGGGGAAGGGTCTGGAGCACAAGTCTGATGAGGAGTGGCTGGGAAAGGTGGGAGTGTTTATCCTGGAGGAAAGGAGGCTCAGGGGGACCTTCTCACTTTCCACAATTGCCTGAAAGGAGAGTGCAGCCAGGTGGGAGTCGGCCTCTTCTCACAGGTGAAAAGTAATAACAAGAAGGAAAGGCCTCAAGCTGTATAAGGGGAGGTTTAGGTTGGGTATTAGTAAAAATTTCTTCACAGAAAGGGTGATCAAGCATTGGCGCAGGCTGCCGAAGAAAGTGATGGAATAAAACACTGTCCCTGGAAATATTTGAAAAGCATGTTGGTGTGTTGCTTAGGGACATGGTTAAGTGGTGGACTTGGCAGTGCTGGGTTAACTGTTAGACTTGATGATCCTGATGGTCTTTTCCAGCCTTAATGACTACATGATTCTGTGGGGAGGGACAGGGCTCTCCACACCTCCAACACCACCGAGGGGCTGCTGCTGCACAGAGCACAGCAGTGGGAGGAGAGGCATGGCAACCTTAGCCAGAGGATTGGCAAAGATTTCCTTGTGATTTAGACTTGTCAAGGCAAGGCTTTGTGCCTTTGTTTTCACAGGAAGTTTCTGATTCCCAGTTGTCGCTTACTGCTGTTAAAAGGGAGGAAAGTGACTCATGGAGTTTCCTATTGGCCTGAGGAGATATGCAGGGAAATTACTTACTAGGGACTCTGCCCAGACAGCCCAGCGTCTGGCAGTGAGGCAGAAATCAGGCAAGGAGGTCTCAGATTCATTATCGTGGCTGCAAATTAATTGCCTGAACCAGTAATGTGCATAAACACCTTTCTCCTGTGGGTAATCATTGTGGGAGGGAGCGCTGCTGCTTTGCCAAGGGCTGGGGTCAGACAGGGTGATGCACAAAAAAAAAAATAAATAGCTTTTACCTCCAAAATTTACTGCACGGACAAAGCAGGAGAGGAAACCAGAGATGGATGTGCCTGTTTCCTCTCACTCCCCTCTTTGTGCATTCCCTGGAAATCACTCTGAATTCACTGGGAAGTGCAGAGTGTTTTGCCAACAGGCCCATGCTCTCTGTCGGTCCCCGCTGCAGCCACCCTCAGGGCAGAGCAGCCAGCTCTGTGTCCCAGGCTGGGCCATCCCTGGGCTGGTCTGGTGGGTGCCTGGGAGCAGGAGGGGCTCCCTGAACTCCCTCCTTGGCCAGAGAAGACCTTCCTAAGGGTGATACTGAGGGTACAGGTGCATCCTACAGCACAGAAGGAACATTTTCATGTTCCAGGGGGAAAACCTTGCTGAGAGGACACACTCTGCTCTCATCAACATCCTTTTACTGCTTCTTTAAACAAAATACCTTCTTTTGCCTTTGAAGTAAAGAAATGAAGGAGGAAAACAAGTAACTACCATGTGAGGAAATGCAGCCCCTCATGAGATATATGGATTTTCTGAGAAGCTATGTGTGTCTGTGCCAAACTCCACAGGGAAGACAGTACACTTTGTGCCAACAAAACCATGAGGCCATAAAAGTTGTGTGAGGAGGAGAGGAGAGGAGAGGAGAGGAGAGGAGA